>JABUQX010027361.1:7500-16168 GCA_015478945.1 Trachelipus rathkii | reverse complement strand
CACCCGTTATATTCTTAGGATTCACACTACCAATTGTTAATTTGATTTTATCGTTGGGAAGAGGGTAATAATAATGAGTATTAACAGCATCCCATCCAATTATATACAAATCTTTATCTCTGTCATTTTCTCTTGGTTTATAAACCACATGCAACTTTTCATCTTTATCGTTTCTGTAGACAAATATCCTACATTTTAAGACCCGTTCTATTATAGCAAATTTATCAACAGTCAAAGGGTCAGCGTAATTTAACCTGCACTGAATGGCTATTTCCCGTGCCAATTTTACTATAGTATCAGGGTCAACCTGATTTATCTTTTTTTTTCGGTAACAACTTTTACACATGCAGCTATAGCTTTAAAGCCACAACCAACTGCATCAATCCTCCTATCATACCTACTTGCCAATAAATGACGTGTGATAAGATCAGGGTGGATAAAATTAACTTGATCAGGTATTAGAGGTCCACTCCCTTCAGGGTTATGTAATACCTGGACTTCGACGATGAAATCGCTGAACGTTGCTTTATCTCCAGACTGAAAAGCCCTCTCCAGTCGGGTGCACAGGGTTGATACCAAATCATCATTATCTTTTACATCTTTATGAGCAAGGTTGACGTGGAATTCGTTGCGAGCACCATCATTGAAAGTAAACCAAAATCTTGCTTTGTATTCTCCATAGTTCACCTCCTTTTTTAAATGTTCAACAATAGCACGAATGACCCTTCTGAAAGCATCCTCAATATCGAGACCTCGGTTGAATACATTTTCTTCATTGACCCTGATTCTGTACCGATGAGTGTCAATGACTCCTGAATTTCTGGAGACTGCAGTCGTTGTAATTTCTAATAATTCAGCTGTAAAATCTTCATCATCGTCATCATCATCATCATCATCATCACGTTTTCTTTTGTTATTCTTCTGTAAAGAGAATCAATCATAAATATACTAGTAATAACATAAGACCTATCTTAACCTAACTTAACTGATTCTATCATTTTCTTATTGTTTTAAATAATTACAGTTACAAGATTATCCTAAACTTTTACTTTAATTAATATTTCATTCAAACAGTATGTATTTAAAAGAATTTCGTAAATTACACTTACCCCATCATCTGGACCATCATAAGGATCAACATCCATAGGTTCATCTCTGTGATCGTTCACTCCGCTGGGACCTGCACCGGCATCGTTGACCCATGTAACTCTTTTCTTAGCATCACGATTTTGAAGACCACGTTTAGCCTGTACAATTTTACGATCTTCACGGGGTGGTTCAGCGTCTCTGGGTTCACCATTATTATCAGATGAAGGATCGTTTCTGTGTTGTTGTTGTTGTTGTTGTTGTTGTTGTTGTTGTTGTTGTTGTTGTTGTTGTTGTTTTGAACCCTCCACCCCCTCCTCCGCCTCTGTTAAACCCACTAGCTCCGGAGATATAGCAGAATGGCTGAAGAACTGTTGAATTAATAAAATTACAATTAAAAATAAGTTCATGTTTTCAAGAATAAAATAAAAACATTAAGTAGAAAAAATTTTTAGGAGAGAAATAACAATTTAAGAAAAACAAATTTTTTAAAGATTAACTGATTATAGGAATTTACATATTTTAGCTCAATCCAAGCAAATTGATAGAAAAATTCTTTAGGTTATTCATTATACTCGAAATATTGAATATTTTATTACGAATTAACTGTCGAAGAAAGATATAAACAAATAAAAGATAAAATAATAACCCCAACATAAAGAAAAATGATGACGCTATTAATTTCATAAAAAAGTTTAACTGAGCATTTTGTGATTCTTAACAGGTATTACGAAAACGAAGAACTGCATAAAAATATTTATTATTATTATTAATTATTATTATTATTATATTATTATTGATTATTATTATTTTATTATTAATTATTATTATTATTATTATTATTATTATTATTATTATTATTATATATATTATGATTATTGACACTCACACAACGGAAAACACACCTAGAGTAACTATCGCTAAGATGCAGACTCCACGACAGACTGAATATAACTAACAGCTATCGCCCGAGCATAAGTTATATATACCGTTTCCACCCTCACCCCCCTCCCCAAACATTACGAAATCCCTATAACTCCGCCCTCTTTCAGAAATTTTCAAACCTAAACATGAAACAATATCCCTTCCCGCCATTTTGTGTCTTTATGCTTTATATATATAAAGTTCAAATAAATATTGTTGTTAACAGTTTTGAATAAGCATCGGTATGATGAACACCTTAGAAAAATTCGTGTTTAGATCCCCCTGTACATCTCTCGTATGTGGCCCCAACGGGGTCGGGTAAGACCTACGCTTTGCTAAAGTTCCTAAAACACCCTGTTCTATTCGAACAACTCCCCGTGAAAATAATCTGGTGTTACAGCATCTATCAATCTATTTTTAACGAATATAAAGATGTGATTCAATTTCATGAAGGTATATACGATTCAATGTTTACCAGGTCATAAAATTATTATCCTTGACGATTTGATGCATAAACTGAACGAGGATATAGCTGAAACTTTCACAGTCTACTCTCATCATTTAAATGTTACAGTGTTTTTTATAACCCAAAATATCTTTCATCAGATAAGTATATGAAGAGATGTATCTTTAAATAACATATACCAATTTTGTTCGGCAAAAAGAACGTGAGTCAGCATCAATGTATTAGCAACGTCAAACTGTTTCCTACTCAACGTAAAGAGTTTCTAAAGGTATATAAAGAAGTTACATCCATCCCACACGGTTATTTACTGTGTGATCTTCATCCTAAGAACACGTACAGGGTACTGCTACGCACAAACATCTTACCTAACGAAACTGAAATTGTCTACATCCCTGAATAACAATGAGCAAGCTAATTGAAAAATATTTACCAGTTATAAAAAACTACAAGAAACTAAGTAAAGCTGAAAAACGTAAACATCTAAATGTACATCATTTACCCGACTCGTATGTGAAATATGTCTTAACCTTATAAAAGGAAATGTTCCAATAAAAGAGCCTCAGAAACAAAAGTTACGTCGACATAGCAACATCCTTAGAAAGCTTACGCGTAAAATTAAAAAGAAGAATTTTTTTAAGAAAAAGAAACTGATACAGACAGGAGGAGCCTTCCTCCCTCTATTATTTTCCATTGTAACACCCTTTTTAACTAAATTACTATCTGGTCAAAACTAATAATAATAATAATAATAATAATAAATAATAATAAGAATAAATAATAATAATAATTATAATATAATAATATAGATAATAAGAATAATTAAAAATAATAATATTAATAATTGAATAAAATAATGAATAATATATAATAAAATGAAGAAAGTAGTGGTTATGCCTTTTTCAGATTACGAAAAAATAAATAATAACAGTATTACTATGCAACAGCAACAACAACAGCAACAACAACAACAACAGGTTCAACCTACTACGTTATATGAACCTAAATTGGAACAAATGTCTAGTATCGAAAACGAGCTTGGCCAAATTTTAAATTCACATATGAACATTCACGATAAAAGAATAAAGTATCAGGAGATATTACAAAAGTTAATAGATTTGAAAGAAAAATATACCAACTATAATGCCTCAAGATCGGTAAATGAACCTGAAGAAGAAGAAGAAGTTGAAACTATTAAAGATTTTAAATCTATTTTAGAAAGCAGTCTTCCAACCAGTGTAAAAAAATAAAGGAATAGCTTCGGTATATATAGTCTTTGAAAAGTGCGCGATAATTAATTGTGGATTTCCGGATGGGATGGGGTGAATGGGTAATAATGGAGATCCAATTATAGGTTCAAATATCGTAGACCTAGTTTCTGATCTTGTACGTAATTGGCGAAGGAAACCTATCACAGGATGGCCTATAATAAAGCAAAAATTAAGAACAATTAATTTTCCTAAGAGTTTGATATTAAATTTGGAACGTTTAGCAGATGTGGAAAACGTGTACTCTACGCCTAGAGCTATGGCTTCGAGCTCTTCAGCTGTAATGACGTCATACCCCTCTCCTTTAGGCCTAATGAAAAAACGACCACGAAAGAATCCTTATCCTACAGCGAAAAAATTAAGAAAAAAGGCAGGCGTGGGTAGAGAATGGTTAAAAATGTAGGCCTAAGATGCTATAAAACAGGTGTTCATTAACTATTCTTTTCCATTAGGGTTAACTGTTAGGCCTAAATTTACGAATAGCTTCATGAAAACCTTTCGTATTAAACAATGTAAAGTAACGCTAAAGATTGCAGGGTGTTCATAATGTTAGGGTATCCATTTAGCCTTACTGTAGGCCTAAAATTACGAATAAGCATTCCTGAAAGCGTTGTGTATAACATTGAAAGGACCCTAAAGTGCAGCTGTTCATTATTGGTTAGGGTTATCCATATTAGGCTTACTGTTAGGCCTAAATTACGAATAGCATTCCTGAAAACCTTTTGTATAAACATGAAAGTGACCCTAAAGATCACGTGTTCAATACTATTTAGGTTATCCATTAGGCTTATGTTAGGGCCTAATATTACCGAATAGCATTTCCTGAAAGCTTTGTATAAAACATGAAAGTACCCTAAAAGACTGCACGTGTCTTAATGGAGGGCTTCCCTTTAGGTCTTACTTGTTAGCTTATCATAAGGGTTAAAATTAGAAAACATTTCTCTGATTGGCTGGTTGAAGATCTCCCCCCCTTGTTAGGGTTACAGAGTTCTCATCGCAGAGGCTGAAAGCATTTTCAGTGTACGTCCTGCGGACTTTGCCACTGGTCAACATTGTTTTCTCTGAGTAAGCACAAGTTCGCAAACGAGTATTGTTGTCGTGGAAAATATCTCACGCCAAAAATAATATAGTGAACTTTATGTTTTTCGCCGTAAATCTACTGGGGAACGCTACTACACATGTTCCTCTCCACCTCATACAAATAATCGGCCTCTATTCCTATCGTGCGAAGATTTATCCCGCGTATTTGACGAAGTAAATACCTGGGTGAACGAAAAGTATATTTCATCCAGCGTAACAAATTCATGGGGAGTTGCCATTACCGGAGGAGAAGACACCGACACGAAAAGATTGACTCTTGTATTCTCTTTGCACAGCAATATTGAAGCCATTGAGTTACGCAGTTGGTGGAGAAACAACCCTGAGGGTATATTCAGGCCATCAAGCTATGGGTTCATGATCGTAGGAAAAAGAAATATTACAATCTGATTTATCAAGATGCGTGAAAAGAAATATCAAAACGTGAAGCCCGAGTTCTCCAAGTTTGGTTGGATGATCTTATCAATATGGTCCACAACTTGATAACACTGTGATTACAAAAACGAAAGAACGTATATGTTTTGATGCTTTAATTAGCAGATGTTAGCATGTTATTAGTATGAAAAATACTTTTTCATTTTGGAAAAAGGAAATGAAACCCTGCATACAAAGATCAAGCTTGAAAATATCAGCAGGAGATATTCTACACATATGTGACAACGATGGCTCCCTAGTTCCTCAGTTATATTATAAATACACAGTATCTGTTAAGTCCTATGGCCCAAGCTCAAGCTTATTAATATTTTTGTGAATTATTCCTTTAACACATTAATTTTATGTGTTTTATTATATTGTAATGTATGGTATTATTATATTTAAAAGATATTCACATGTTGTAAGCATATTTGAACTACTTTTTATGAAACTAATTTGTGTAAGATGTTGTACATATAATTTTAATGAGTTAAATTGCTTATTTTAAAAAATTATTTGTTTTTTTTTTTCTATATATATATATATAGTAATTTATATATTATATATAGTATATAGTTATATATATAGATATATATATAATATAGGTATATAATTATATATATATAGGTATTATTATATATATATATATATATATATATATATATATATTTATATAATTTTTTTGTTTTTTTATTTGTCATTTGAGACGATGGAGAGCTAATGGAGGCCTGGGTCGATAAATATTGACTTTGATTGTGAACAGCGCTTAAGTTACGGGGCTTGCTAAGTTCCTTCAAAAGTTTTCTTCGTTCATATTAATAAAAAAGAACTGAAAAATTATTTACAAGGGGAGGATGCCTTTACTCTACATAAACCTATACGGAAAAAAATTCCAACACGAAAAAACTATGGCCAACGCATTTAGATAATGGGTGTATTGCAGTTAAGATTGACTGAAAATGATAAAATATAAAGTTACAATGGGGTATCAATACATTCTTTTTGTGATAAGTTAGTATTCCAGATACTTATTGGTTAAAGGCGTGTAAAAGATATAAAAGTCAAAGATGTAGCTCGCAGTCAGAAGAATTATAAAGTTGAGGATAACAGATATCCTTCAAATGATGTGGACAGATTAAAGGTACAGAACTTTTAAGCAAAGAGTTTCAAGAAATAGCAACCTATTATGATTTGATGAAAGGCAACGCCTTTCTGTTAAGAAAGCTTGTATAGAGCAAAGAGTACAAGAACTATAAAAGAAAAGAAGCATATTATTTCACTGAAAATGAAACATTTACAATATATAGATATCTACAGGATCTGCCTTATTCTTATAACAGGTCTTATCATAGAACACTTAAGAAGACCCTTCTAGAGATGGTGAAGACAAAACCTTCTGTACGTAGCCTCGTTCGCAAAATTAAAGATAACACAAGCATTAAAGTAGGAGATTATGTGAGAATGTGTCTAGGACTGCTGAAAATTTCAGAAAAGGGTTACGAAGCAGGGATGGTCAGATGAGTTTTTAAAGAGTAGCATACAATCATAGAATTCCCAAAGAGACGTGTTAATTATTACTATCTTCGAGGATTTAGATGCGGAAACAAATAAAAGGGAGGTTCTATAAGCAGGAAATACAGGAAAATAAGGTTTGATCCTAAGAGTCACGAGCATAAAATAGAAAAAATATTAGGATCTAAAAGAAAAGGAAAAAAAATAACGATCTTGTCAATTGATAGGTATACCCGTGCGAAGTTTAATAGTTATAAATATGCTAGTGAAATTAAGAAACATTGATCAATTTACTTTGTGAAAACATGGAGAGGGAAGATCATTTCTATTTAACGCTGCCCTTCATCGGCTTCTAGGAATTCGTATCCGGAAAGAAAATATCAGACTATACACCCATTTAATTAACCCTTTAATTCTTGATCAGAAAGTTTGTTTTTTTTTATTGAAGCAGATTAAGTGAAATAATTCGGACGCCGATTATAGGAAATATGCCTGTTCAATTTGGCTTTTACGATATTTAGAAAATGTTGATAATGTTTAAAAATGTCATTAAAATTAAGCTAATATGGTTGACTATCAAACGAGCAACAAGATAATTTCTTTGAAAATATTTAATAACCATGGTCTCTATAAATCAGTTACTGATGATTCATAGACTAAACAAAAAAATTTGAAGGGCAAGTCAGTTATGTAAAGATTTATTGTTTCTTGTTAATAAATCCGTTAACGAAGATAACGCTTTAATCACTTTAAAATCTCAAACTCATGTGAAAACCTGAAAGATATAAGTTTATTTATTTTCCGCCCTTCAACCTGGTTTCGTAATTGTAATTACTCACATGTACAAAATATCGGGAAATAATATCAAACCATCTCTAAAGATCTATTGCGTTATATACCAACGATGGAAAAGTATGGTCTCAAAAAATGACACCAAGAGTTCATTTAAGTTTGTATGCTTGCCTTACTAGATGTTCAAGATCCAGTTATGCCTATGTTTATACAGATCATTGTAGACCATCAGTATGTAGGGAATACTAAAGCCTCTTTTGTTAAGAGTAGTTCATTCCTAAAGGTCGTAAATAAAGCTTTCCTAATGTTCACTACTTACCTATGAGTAAGACCCAACTGAGTTCAGTTCGCGTTTATATAAGAGACGTCGAAGGCATCCATACCCATTCACAAGTTGGGACAGCAGTGTGTAAAGTCCACATAAGAAAGAAGCTCCGGTAAATAATAATAATAATGGAAGAGAAAGAGTCTTCAGGGGATCAAGAATGCAGAGGGGATATGGTAGGGATTTTTTGTTTTCGTTATTTCGTAGAGCTATTCCCCTGTTTAAATCCAAGAGTAAATACATTGCTTAAAAAGCAAGCCTGAACAGGAATAAACACAATCCAGGATATTATGGGGGGTGTCGACCCTCGTAGTGCTGTAAAACGTCGACTAGCCGATGTTTCAGATGAAATGATAGATGATGTTAAACGAAAAATACGACGTAAGATGACGGGGGGTGGTGTTAGAAAGGTGAAAAGACAGCGTGTAAAAAGACTCAATAACAAAAAAAAGAAAAGGAAAAGTAAAAAGAAAAAAAAACCCGTGCAAGGAAACGTATGAATAAAAAAAGAAAAGTGGAAAAAATATGCAAACGTAAAATAAAGGATATTTTTTCTGAATTATAATATGTGGCAACTTGTTCTTAATATATAGGTATACACCTAAAGAATATTTTCATTAAAGGTTTAGCCTTAGAGTCGATAAGATGCATTTCTTACACCCCTCTAGTCCAGACTGCTGCAAGAGTGAATTGGATCTCTTTTCCGTAAATCCTACACAGACATCGATCTTAGAAAGTAATTTTATCAGCATTAACCCCCTTCACGCGGTCACAAATACAGATGTA
>JABUQX010027360.1:0-13332 GCA_015478945.1 Trachelipus rathkii | reverse complement strand
CAAGATGTGGTCCTGCTTCAGATTGATTAATAAAAATATTAAAAGATGATGAAATAATGAATGTAAATGATAGGTGAATGAAATTTCTAATTGCATTACTGAAAAATGTAATAATACTGATAAAGGCATTCACGTGCTCTTATTGTGAGACAAAGTTTGTTAGTAAATCGGCTTTAAAGTGTCATATTCGAAACCACACTGGTGAACCAGAAACATTTAAGTTGTTTCTTTACTGTGAGAAAAGTTTTAATCATAAGCAAATTATTTTAGAAAGACACATTCGAACTCACACGGGTGAAAAACCATTTAAGTGTTCTTACTGTGATAAAAGTTTAATCGTAAGATATTTTAGAAAGACACATTCGAACCCAACACAGGTTGAAAAACATTTAAGTGGTTCTTACTGTGGAGAAAAGTTTTTAATCAAAAAAAGTATTTTTAATAGCTCACGTTCGAACGCACACGGGTGAAAAAACATATAAGTGTTCTTACGTGATACGAAGTTTTAAATCATAAACATGATTTAGAAAGACACATTCGAACTCAAGACACGGGTGAAAAACGCAATTTAAGTGTTCTACTGTGAGATAAAAGTTTTAATCATAAACAGAATTTAGAAACCTACATTCGAACCCACACGGGGAAAACATTTAAATGTTTCGCTTATTGTTGAATAAAAGTTTTAATCAAAAACCTATTTTAGAAAAACACATTCGAACCCACACAGGTGAAAAATCATTTAAGTGTCCTTACTGTGAGAAAAGTTTTTAATCAAAAAAGTATTTTAATAGCTCACATTCGAACCCAAACGGGTGAAAAACCATTTAAGTGTTCGTACTGTGATAAAAAGTTTTTACGGATGACAATAGTAATTTATAGTATCTCACTTCGAACCGCACCACAGGTAAAAGCTTTAACTTCAAGATAAACAGAAAAAACATTTGATCTTATTAAAGATTAAGTGGTAAAATTGAACATTGATTGTTACGACAGACAGTCCTGAAATTATTTAAAAATATGAATAATTATAAATTTAACTGTATTTAGAATTAAGTAATACTTTATAGTAAGTAGTCTGGTTAGATAGCGTAGGTGGGCAGTAGTAGGCTCTTAGGAGACCTGAAGCTTTAGTCTAGATATTTAAGTGAAGGGCCTAGATGTGTTTATTGTATTAAGAGGTTTTGTTTTCTTATGTTTTATGAAAACAGGAATAATTATTAATTTCTAAAAGAAACTTTTTACATTTTTGTTTATTTTTCAGTTATTTTGTACGTTTCCAGTTTGACTCTTTTAAATAGTTTAATTTTTTTTAATTCATTTCTATATCTCTCGTGTTTAATTATTCCAAATTCTTAAAATAATTGTTTTTGCTATTTTTATTTTTTATAGGAATTAAGATTGTAGGGTATGTATATTTTTACGTGGACTTGAACTGAGGATAATAAATGATTTTTACCGTTTTAGAGTTTCATTCTTCCTAATGACAAAGTTCTCCACAGCAACTTAGTTTGGTTTTATTTTTTATCATTGAATTGTCTTCTTAATTTACTTTAATGTAAAGCAGAGCTGTGGAAACGGTAAATGGGTTGGATCTTTACCCAAATCCTCGACAGGTAACATTTATCTCTTCAGCTTTGAATTAGGGTTGGCAAAGCAACAGAATTTTTTTCAGCACCGCTCCGCAGAGTAAGCACACCACGCAACAATAGCTAATTTGTGCATTTTTTTATTTTATTTCTTTGTAGGTAATTATGTAAATAATAATTTTATCCCTGTATGGGGGAGGGAGAAAGAATTTCCCCCAAAATTTTATCCCTGTATGGGGGAGGGAGAAAGAATTTTCCCCAATTTTATCCCTGTATGGGGGAGGGAGAAAGAATTTCCCCAATTTGTTGTTCCCAGAGTATATGTTCTGCGTGTTGTAAGAGGCGACAAAAGGGACAGGGAGAGAAGTAGCGCTTTCGAAGCGATGATATTACCTCCCATTGGGCATTTGGGGTGTAGGGTACATCCAATGACCGATGGTTCGCCCCACTTGGGCATTTGGGGTGTAGGGTACATCCAATGACCGATGGTTCGCCCCACTTGGGCATTTGGGGTGTAGGGTACATCCAATGACCGATGGTTCGCCGCCCTTGGGGCATTTGGGGTGTAGGGTCACATCCAATTGACGCGATGGTTCGCCCCACTTGGCATTTTGGGGGTGTAGGGTACATTCCTAATGTTACGCGATGGTTTTCGCGCGCCACTTGGGCATTTTGGGTGTAGGGTACATCCAATGACCGATGGTTCGCCCCACTTGGGCATTTTGGGGTGTAGGGTACATCACATGACACTCCAGTGCGTTCACACCCACACTCTTCTTAACGTACAATGCTATATGACCGATGGTTCGCCCCAACTTGGGCATTGGAGGTGTAGGGTACATCCAATGACCGATGGTTCGCCCCACTTGGGGAGTAGAGCACTCCAATGACCGATGGTTCGCCCCACTTGGGCATTTGGGGTGTAGGGGTACAGTCCATTTAACACATGTCAAAGTTCGCCCGCACTTGGGCTCATACCACCTTTTTCTTACAAGGGAGTAGACTCCAAATGACAAATAGACCATGAAACACTAATATTACTATTACAAACGATGCCTTTTTCCATATATCCCTGTTTGGGGGAGAAAGAATTTACCCACAGCTTATGTTTTGCCTGTCGTAGAAGGCAACTAAGGGGACAGTGGTAGTTTGGTTGTCGTGACCGCCATAAGCAACCTTGTATCTTTCTGCCAAATTGTATGAATCGTATGGGTACAGAATGTTAGAGGAATAAATAGTGAGGAAAGAGGTGATATGAGGTGAGGTGATAGATGTATTTAAGAAACATGCATGTGGATCAAGGGTTGGAAACAAACTGACCAAAGAATGCTCATTTCTGGATGCATTTAATTCTGCTTCTCTCTCCTGATTCTTCCAACAAAATCCCCCTGATCTAGATCCTTTTTCTCTACCAACTTCTGGTGGTCATGTCTTTAACCTAACCTAACCTTTTTCCATACCAACTTCTGGTGGTCATGTCTTTAGCCTGAAAGCCTAGAATACCTTACTACTCATTATGAAAGTCTTTGGCATTTTTTCAATATAACTATTTCCTCATCACAAATTTTACATCTGATGATTTGCATAATTTTACTTAATTTTAAGAGATATGCCGCTAATTAAGATAAAGACATTTAAAAAGAATTTTGCAGCAGACTTCTTCCTTTGCATAATAAAAACTGGGAGCATAAAATTTATTAATGACAATTTCTTTAAATGGGATGCTGGAACTAATGAGATTGGAGAGTTAAAGGATCAAATTTTTTATACGTTGACTTGAAAAATGGAAAGAAAATATTTTATTATGTAGCTATGGACACTGTATATTCACCCCTCATCTCATATACAGACCCTGACTGGTTTGATCAGCTATTAATATATCTTAAGAGCGTGATTGAAATTAAAGATTGAACTTCATAATAAGAAAGTTCAGAGATGTCAGGAACAATGGTCAAAGCTTTGAACAAAATTCATGGTTGGAAGAAGTTCCGGTAAGGAATTAGTTTTTATTGTTATTATTATAGTAGTTGTTGTTGCAGTAGTAATTATTATTATTATTATTATTATTATTATTATTATTATTATTATTATTATTATTATTTACAAATTTCTCTTTTCCACAGAAAGAAATAATTTACTCACTGATACATGTCAAAGATGAAATTGAAATAAAAGATGAGCCATTGATTTTTGAGGAAGAATATTTGGAGACTGATCAACATATTGAACAAATTTCTCAATTAGAAGAAAGTCTGGTAAGAATAGAGAATTAAAAGGTTGTTTTATTTGTGTTTCTTATGAATTTGAACGATTCTCTTGTGTGAAATTTGTTATTTTCATAAATTATTTTTTTATCACTAGTGTGATAAAATTTTGTGTGACTTTTGTTTACAAGTTACAAGGGCCACAATATTGGGAGGTTACTCAACTTTCTTTGGAATCCTATTACTCCATATTGTTCTGAAACATCGAACTGTGATTTAGTAAACAACAGCTATAGTGTTACATTTAATAGCAGTAGCGTTTATAGATGTAAACTTTTAGTTCGTTAGCAATTTAGTAAGCTTTGAATTTATTTTGAACAATTTGAGAGACTCGAGATTCTTGTTGTAGGTATAACTTATAGTTTATATTTTTGAATTTATTATTCTGTTGAAGTTTGAAATTCTTTTTACATGGTTAAACATTGCTATTTAACATTGAGATTGTAAATATATTACGTTTTTACTTTGAGTTTTTTTTTAAATAAATTAGTAATACAGAGTTTCTTTTATTGAACAACAGTTTGTTTTTATAAAGAAGTTATATATATTTTGATGAGGATATAGGTGACTGTGAGGTTTTTATACAGTTATCCATAATTATTAGGTTTTCGATATAAGATTTTAAAGTATGAAAATTTGAAACTATATTAAGTGGTAAACGTGGTTACTGGAGAAATAATTGACCACACTTTTTGTTATTAGTTTGAGTTAACAGACTTCAGAAATAGTTTACTACAAATTTTTAGCTGTGATTTTGACTTAGAGCAATTTTGGAAATATTTCGGTGCACGGAGTTTCAGAAATAATTTGTGCATTGAGTCTTAGAAATAATTTTAGATGCTGAGTTTCAGAAATAATATTTTTAGAATCGGCTTTTTGTGCTGAATTTCAGAAACGACTTAGTGTACTGAATTTCAGAAATAAGTTAGATTTCGACCGGAAAAGAACTTGGTGCTGATTTTAGAAATAAATTAGCATTTTGATTTTGAAAGTAAATTAGTATTTTGATTTTGAAAGTAACTTAGCACTCTGACTTTGAACAATAACTTAGTATTTTGACTTTAAAGATGATTTAACATTCTGACTTTGAACATAATTTAGTATACTGACTTGAAACTAACTTGGTATACTGATTGAGAGTGACTTAGTATATTAATTGGAACATGAACTAATATACGAATTTGGATATAACTTAATACATTGACTTTTCGAAATAGATCGACATACAGATTTCGGAATTAATAGTGTGCAGATTTTCAGAAATAAATTAGTACACTTTATATCAGAACTATTATTGTGCGGAATTTCAGAAATAATATTTTGATCTGACTTTGATTTTTGTTTAGATTTTATATTAGTAATCGACTTTGACTTGAACTTTTTATAGGGTTGACTGTTGAGTCGAAACTTTAAAATAATTTACAGTAATAGTTTAGATATAACGAGCTTCATTTGGACTTCGAAATATTTTACAATATTTACCTGTTAGTTACAAATAGTGACTTTTCATTTGGACTTCGAAATATTTTACGATATTTGCCTTTTAGTTAAAAATAACGACTTTTTATTGGAACTTTGAATTTTTAGCACAATTGTTTTTGTTTATAGATTTTTTTTGGATTTTGACTTTAAAATAAATTTGAACTTAGAACTAAATTCGACTTTCAGTTGTTGACTTGAACCAGATCTTCATATGGACTTATAGCTTTTGACTTTAACTTAGAATTAATTTACTGACGTTGAATATTGAACAGTTGAGTAACTGAAATAAGGGTTTTGCTTCAACTTTGAAATAGATAGTTATTATTTGGTTTATTACGATCTTGTTTGGAGTTTTAACGTTTACTTTTGATTAATAATTTCGGAGATAGGTTTCACGAGTGGTTTTACGGATTGTACCATTTTATTTGAGTGAAACGGTTAAGTGAAACTTAATTGTACATGGATCAGGTTTGGTTATGGTTCATAGAAGTAAATTTGATTGACAATTGAGTAGGGTTATGGTAACGATTAGTTATAATTAAATATTTATAGATTAATTGAGGTTTAATAAATAAAATAGAAAGACCAGTCATCTGATTTTAATAATTTTGCATGAACTCTCAACAGATTTAAATAATTGATTAGTTTCATAGAATTAATAGCCTTAGCATTTAAATTCAACCAACAATAGTATTTAATAGCTGGATGTATAATTTGAATAGTTTTTGTACTTCATCTTTGAGTACTTCGTTTGAAATGAACATTGAGATTTAACGATTGGGTTTATACTTTGATAGCTTTAGCATTTTTGTTTTCATAGATTTGGTACAGTTTTGAGCATCTAGAATACCTTGAGTAATTACGATATTGACTTTTCCGAGTGGAGTATTAGGTAATATATGAAATTGCCTAAAAATAACTACAGGTACAACTACTACAAGGGTAATAAAAATAGAACAGATTAATTTATTGCATAATAAGGATCGATTTATTTGCGAGTAAGACACAACGCTCTGATTGATTGATAAGTATTAGAATCCATTATACAACACAGTAGGTATTTAGCCGGAATTTAAATTCAACCGGAGTTTATCTAAAATAGTGCAATTTGTTGTAAGATAAATTTGAGGCCGTTGCACTACCACAACGGGTTAGTAAGACTTATAACTCAGCACTATAAAGGTCACGAATCTAGTGAGGAACAACCTATATATGTACCAACACCACAGAGTGCTGAGAATTTGCAATCGTCTCCAGAGGTGATTGACCTCACGTCAATGCATCCATTTCCATTAACAGGTATAAGCCCTCCAATTATGACACAAGAATATTCCTCTTAAAGAGGTATGACCCAACCACCACAGTCGAATTTGGGTTCAGAACAGTATGGACAGCAGATATACTATGGTCAAACACCAGTTTATTATGGAAACACTTATCAGGGTAACCAGAGCCCTAATATAATACATTCTTACTCTACCCCTACATTTGCTCAGGTTGCCGCACAACCACCTATACCTCCCGTACCTATTAATGAGTTTCCAAGACCTAGTGCTCCTCCTGTTTTTCCAAGAAATAATCGTACTTTCTATGCCTCTAAACGGGGCCCACCATCTCCTAAACAAAGGAGGCAACCGGCACAACAAATAAATACTTCTATAAGTTCTAATGTACAGCAGAGACCATCACCTGCGCCTCCACAATACCAAACGCAACAACCTTGGTGGGCAGGAAGTGATCTCTCTTGCAAGTATTGTAAGCAGCGTGGACACCTTGTTAAAGATTGTCCATCACGACCGTATTGTCACTTTTGCGGAAAAAGAGGGCACATCTTTGATGAGTGCTACCTACGAATGAATAAATGTATTCGATGTGATCAAGATGGACATGTTGTTCAGAACTGTCCACAAACCAGGCAAAAACAGCAGCATGTGATTCTACTCCACGATGTCCCTTCTGTCAAGGGGGTCATCTGGGAATGAATTGCCCACAAAATAAATCACCTTCAAAAAAACGTATAAGCTCTGTGGGGAGTGGCCCACCTGCAGAGCCTCAGCTGCTGTTACAAGAAACCCCAAAACCACAAAGAGGTAAAACGCGACATCCCTTGAATGTGGGGTCACCGTCATTACTCGTATCCACTGAAACTGACAATTCAGAAATAATACCTGAATTATTGCAAGTAAATGTCCCTGTCCAAGAATATGGGATAGATTTTTTAGACGATTCTCCAAAAGTACTAATAGATTCACCTGTAAATTCAGGTTTTACAACGAATAAAACAAATAACCTGAATGTTGATGTTTCGGTCAATACTGACCCTTCTGTGTCTTCTCAAGTCCTAACCCATCCTGGGTCTCAAGGAACCTCTGTCAAAACTGACTGTCTTTTGTCACAAAATACACTCCAACAGGAGTCTCTAAAAATAAATAAAAATCCAATAATAAGCGGCCCAAAAGGCCCATTTCTTCAGTTTAGGATTACTCAATCCCTTCTGGAAGAAGCCTTGGTAATAGGTGTTATAATTGATAATTCTTCTCAAACGGACCTGTTGGAAGCTTTGGTTGATACTGGAGCATCTGTCAGTATCATCACCAATCGAACTTATAAATTATTGGATCCGCCTAAATATCCTTTGAAATCTACTATATATACAGGTCTTCGTGGCATCGGTGACGTTGTTTTTGAAGTTATTGGTGCAGTTACGATATCTCTACATCTTTCTAATAGCTATTGTACAGAGGCAAGAGATTTTGTCGTTGTGTCGGATGAAGTTGTTTCATATGGTTTAGTTATAGGTTACGATCTTTTACGTACTGAAAATATATTACCTGATCTAGCTAATAAAGAATTGATTACACGACATAAAGATAGTCTTGTGGTCATAGCAAAAGATATACGGACCAAAAATGGTCAAGAACATGCAGCCAAATGCCCACGGGGTAACATACCTTAAACAAATGGATTGAGGTATCGTTTACAAGAAAGTTGGTTTCCAGAACCCTCTCATCCCAGCACTTTTGTTGTTCCACACCTAGTGAACAGATCACATGTTTCAGGACCATGCTTGTCACTCCATATTCACCCCAATACTCCGATTAAGTGACCTGTACAATCTACTAATAAACAATATAAAAAATTAAGCAAGGTTATTACCATTGGTACATTTTTCTATACTTACTTATAAACCCAATCATACAATTTCCTACACATAATAAGTTGGAACTAAACTCAGAAATTACCAAAAATACATACAATAATGGACACCCGCAAAAACCCTTTACGAGGGCTTTTGACCTGGAATTCCACCGATCTAAACCCAAGAAACAAAAAGGAACCAACTTATTCTAGTTACGCTTAAATATCCGTCAGCACTGAGTCTGGGAGATGCACAGACGTGGATGCACCTTCCATCTTAAAAAGCACTCTATAAACAATGATTGACGACCAGTGTGTGAACCGTTAGAGACTGCAGCGGTCCAATTCTGTACGAGGTCGAAGAAGAATGTAGAAAACTGGAAGTGATGGCATCATTCGACAATCATTCTCTCCTTATTCAGCACCAGTTTGTTCCCATTAGAAAAACCCGATGGGACCATGCCGTCTTTGGCATTGACTACAGAAATAAATTCTGTTTAACAAAAGGCGATTCGTTTTTCTTTCCATACCTAATTTAACAGATACGCTATTTAGTCTTCAAGGTAAACAATATTTTTCAACAATCGACCTAATAAAAGGTTATTATCAAATAGAAATGGAGGACGACAGCGTAGAAAAGACTGCGTTTTCTACACCATTATCCCATTGGGAATTCTTAAGAATGCCCTTTGGCGTGAAAAATGGACCAGCTACCTTCCAGAGAGCCATGAATCTTGCACTAAGTCACATCTCTTGGAGGGAAGTTAGGGTCTATCTTGATGATGTACTAATAGTCAGTGACACTTTTGAAAAGCATTTATCCAACTTAGAAGAAGTCCTTGTGGCATTCATGGTGAACGGATTTAAATTAAAACCATCAAAAACTTATTTACTCAGAAGAAAAGTGAAATTTTTGGGACATATGATTTCCAATGAGGGCATGATACCCTTGGAAAGAAACTTACAAGGAATAAGAGATTTCCCAGTACCAAAAACGGTCCGGCAAGTTAGGCAATTTATGGGGTTAGTCAACTTTTACCGCCGACATATCCCTAAATGCTCGGTGATAGCACAACCATTGTTCGAATTGTTAAAAGGTAAAAGTAATGTCAATTGGACTGAACAGTGCCAGCAGGCCTTTGATACATTAAAACAACTTCTAACTACGCCACCTTTGCTAGTATATCCGGATCGCTCGGCTAATGCAGCACCACTCTTATATACCGATGCATCTGGAGTCGGTGCTGGAGCCTGCCTTAGCCAGGTACAAGAAGATGAAGAAAAACCAATTGCCTTTATTTCTACCGTATTTTCAAAAGCACAACGCAAATACAGTACTACAGAGAGGGAAGTAGCCGCCATACGGTGGGCCATAAGATCACTAAAACCCTTTCTTTATAAAATCAAAGTAATAATATTTACAGACCATCAACCTATTTTGTTCCTTCAGAACATGCCTTTAGTAAACCCCAGAGTCGCCAGGACTTTAGAAGAATTAAATGACCTGGATTATGAATTATGTTATTTGCCAGGCAAGGAAAATATTATTGCAGATATCCTGTCCAGATCCCATTATGAACTGAAATTGGAAGCTATGGAAACTAGTTATCTTCCAGAAATCCCCGATGGTTTTAAAGAAATTTTAATGCCTGGTGGAGGAGATTCACTGTTCCAGTGTTTTTCTCACTATGAGTATGATAATATAGACCAACATTTGGAGTTAAGAGTCGAAATTGTAGATGAATTGATAGCACAACGTGAAACTTATCATTTACCAACTGGTAAGAATGCAAGAGACCTACTTAAACAGTTACAACTAACTAGATATCCAGGGCAAATTCCCTTTATTCATAGCATTCAAGCCTATGCTAAATTGCGACAGATAAAAGTATTGGTTTATTTTAATAAAAATCACCCTCTACAGTTTGGATTTCCTGATAGCAAAAGGAGGCTGTTTTTGTTTTGTCGCGGTGGTACTCACTTTAACCGACTTATTCCAACGGAATATAACTTGCCTGAGTCAGCTACCAAGTTTTTGGAAGCATATCCCCGTCCAATTCCAATTGAACCTTCGTTATTAGCGGTTATTCATTCATTGGAACCGGAGTCTCTGAATGAGAATGATTTAGCGGATGATACTATGGCCCTTGTGCAGAAACTATTTAACTCTGGTGGGGAGGAGTTGAATGGTGATGTGAAAGGCAACGAAATACCTAACACAATTATTTCCCTAAAAAACTTTTCTATGATCATCAATACTCAAGATACTGTAGAGATATTAATGTCTCAAATCATTGATTGTCAGAAAAATGACCCCCTGTTGAGGCGTTTGAAAAGAGCCTTACAAAATAATCAACCTCTTCGAGGTCCCCTTAAACTATTTCGTTATTCCCTAAACTCCTTATCACTGTTAGATGATCAATTAATACATCATAATCGAAATAATCATTACAATTATGTGGTATCATTTATTTTTGCAGTTCAGGTTGCTGTAATCAACCATTATGAATTTGCACATATAGGACAGCGCAAATTATATGCCCTTTTAGAAAACCTTGTATGGCACCCCAAATTAAGAGGAATTTGTAAAGATGTTTCTATGTCGTGTCATACTTGCCAATTGGCTAAAATCTCCAACATATTTAATACACCACCAAAAATAAAAATTAACACTAGATATCCCTTTGAATTAACAGCTGCGGATCTTATTCAATTACCAAGATCTCGTAGAGGGAATAATTACGCATTCATATTTATAGACCATTACAGCAAATGGGTGGCTGCAGTGCCAATTAAAAGTAAACATACATCTCTAGTAACAGCTGCCCTAGAAAGTATAATTCCCTATCTTCCACTAATTCCTTCTAGATTACTAACCGACAATGGTCGAGAATTTCGTGGACCTACTTTTTTGAAGCTTTTACGTTTCAAATTGCGCGACATTTATCATTGTAACACTACACACTTATAATCTTCATCCAATGCGTATTGTTTGAGCGAGATCAACCGAAAACATTGTTTACAATATTTGCGTAGTATCTTTACAAGATCCTGGCAGAAGGGAACTCCCTTTTACACCATTGTAATTCCTAACCTTATAATCATTTCAAAACACTCTTAAAACTGGGTAAAACTCCAGCCGAATAATTATATCGGGAGCTTCATGACACCCCGTCCAAAGTTACCTTGGACAAAGATTTTCGCAGTATTGGGACGAAGGTCATAGAAATTTTCAACCATATATTTAGTTGATTCAAATTGGTAGCATTAAAAATCCGCTTACCAGGGGATCTTACGATAAATAAGTTCAAAGGAAAGGTACCAAGGTCCTTTAAAAGTTATACATGTCAATTCTAATGATGTAACCTATGTGGTGGAAGCGTTAGGACCACTCAGCGAAATACCGAGTGGCATCATCGTCATGTTCACTGGCGCATGACAGCGATGGCCTTTTTGCCAATTCCTTGCAAGTGGACACGATTAAACTACAACCAAGCAAGTTGACCTTATTCAGAGGCCTGTGCGCACGTACTCGAAGAGATCAACCGGCAATAGAACTAGATGAACCCATATGAAGAGTACCAAAAATCCGTCATATTTAGAAAGGCGTTAGGAGAACCATCAAAACGGTCGAAATTAAATGAGCATGGCTAACTTGATAAGACGGAGACGAACATACAATTATGAATAAATATCATACGCATAGTAACCTAGTTTTACTACTCATTAGGTAAGATTAGCAAGATATTTATAATAATGTCTACAAACTTTCGTATGTATGTATGTATTTAATGAAGTTTAAGGAATTGTTTAAAAATATTGTTTTTATTTACTTTGTTAATAGGTGATGAAGAAAAAAGATCAAAATGAAATTACCTGGGATGTACATACAACTATTACTCATAGTAGAGCCCCTGTTACAAATACTAACGTTCTCACGCAAACATTCAACCAGGAATACCCTGGAAAATTCTAAGAGACTATGAGTATTAACTCTACATTACACTTTATGACAAAACTTACCCTATTGTTGTGTTAAGGTTTTGTAGTTTTTTTTTGTTTGCTTGGTTGAATATGTTCTCGTTTTTGGTTGTTTTGTTCATTGGTTGTTGTAAATCGTGTTAGACCAAACTTCAACAAAATTTGGGTTATTGCATGATAGGGGGAAGAGAACATGATAAACTTGTTTTTTTTGAATAGCTGAACGCAAAAATGATGTTTGAATTTACTGATTAGCTCTTGTTTTTTAGCTAATAGCATTTTAAGATTTATACGTACAATGAAATATCAATTCAAAATTATTAACCGAAACAGTGTTTAAGCTTAATACAATGTTTATTTCTTGCTTGAATCTTATGGCTTTGGTAAGATGAGAAATACTATTTAAACTGTTATAAAGTAATAAAAACTAAAATTTATGGATGACGAAGGAAAAAGGTCGTATTTTTAGTCTTTCTTTTACTTATTTATAGGTCTGAATAGATACATCACTTAGTACTCTGTACTCTACATTTTACTGTTGCGTTTGTTGGATCACCTTGTTGTTCCACAAGAGTTTTTAACCTTAACGATTGTTAAGGTAGGCACGTAATTGTTGTTATTTAATTATTTAGTAGTTTACTTTTTTTAGTAGTTATGTTTGATACTTTTATTTTGTCATGAATTTATATAGAATCTTGTGATTTCAAAAGTACATTTTCAGTGACAATAATATATATATATATATATAATGTACACTTGTATTAGACTAATATTTTAAATATCTTATATTTCTTTAAGGTTCTAGGTTGGGGACCCTATCAACTTACCTTTATACACCGGAACACCTACATGATTCAGGTTGTGGAGCCTGTTTGGATTGC
>JABUQX010027358.1:0-28618 GCA_015478945.1 Trachelipus rathkii | reverse complement strand
AACTAATTATAAATAACTGACTCGATTTATTACTGCATCAATATGTGAATATTTTTACGGTTGTCCAAAGGAGATACCTCAAACAACTGCCTAAATTACCTAGGAGCCCAAATTATTATCTGAAACTGATCTAACATGAATACATATTATAACAAATTTAGATTTCTTTGCTATTACACATAAACCAATAATAATTAGTTGACTACGCTTTTCACTAACATAATGTGTAAAATTTTTTACGGTTGTGTAAGGAGATACCTCAAACACCTGCCTAAATTACCTAGAAGCCCAAATTATTATCTGAAACCGATCTAACATGAATACATATTATAACAAATTTAGATTTCTTTGCTATTACACATATAACAATATAAATAAGCTTCACAACGCTTTATCACTACATCAAATTGTAAAAATTTTACGGTTGTGCAAAGGAGATACCTCAAACACCTGTCTAAATTAACTAGGAGCCCAAATTATTATCTGAAACCGATCTAACATGAATACATATTATAACAAATTTAGATTTCTTTGCTATTACACATATTACAATATAAATAAGCTTGAGTACTCTTTATCACCTCATAAATGTGTAAATTTTTTACGGTTGTGCAAAGGAGATACCTCAAACACCTGCCTAAATTACCTAGAAGTCCAAATTATTATCTGAAACCGATCTAACATGAATACATATTATAACAAATTTAGATTTCTTTATTATTACACATATAACAATATAAATAAGCTTGACTTCGCTTTATCACTAGATAAATGTGTAAATATTTTACGGTTGTGCAAAGGAGATACCTCAAACACCTGCCTAAATTACCTAGGAGCCCAAATTATTATCTGAAACCAATCTAACATGAATACATATTATAACAAATTTAGATGTCTTTGCTATTACACATATAACATCATAAATTAGCTTGACTACTTTTTATCACAATATCAAATTGTAAATATTTTACGGTTGTGCAAAGGAGATACCTCAAACACCTGTCTAAATTACCCAGGAGCTCAAATTATTATATGAAACCGATCTAACATGAATACATATTATAACAAATTCAGATTTCTTTGCTATTACACATATAGCAATATAAATAAGCTTGACTACTCTTTATCACTACATTAATGAATAAACGTTTTACGGTTGTTCAAAAGTGATAACAAAAACACCTGCCTTAATTACCTAGGAGCCCAAATTATTATCTGAAACCGATCTAAAATGATTCCATATAATAACAAATTTAGATTTCTTTAAAATTACACATAAAACAATATAAATAAGCTTGACAACGCTTTATCACTACATCAAATTGTAAATATTTTACGGTTGTGCAAAGGAGATACCTCAAAAACCTGCCTAAATTACCTAGGAATCTAAATTATTATCTGAAACCGATCTAACATGAATACATATTATAAAAATTTTAGATTTCTTTGCGATTACACATATTACAATATAAATAAGCTTGAGTACTCTTTATCACTACATAAATGTGTAAATATTTTACGGTTGTGCAAAGGAGATACTTCAAACACCTGCCTAATTTACATAAAAATCCAAATTATTATCTGAAACCGATCAAACATGAATACATATAACAAATTTAGATTTCTTAGCTATTACACAAATAACAATATAAATAGGCTTAACTACGCTTTATCACCTCATAAATGTGTAAATTTTTTACGGTTGTGCAAAGGAGATACCTCAAACACCTGCCTAAATTACCTAGAAGTCCAAATTATTATCTGAAACCGATCTAACATGAATACATATTATAACAAATTTAGATATCTTTGCTATTACACATAAAACAGTATAAATAAGCTTGACTACGTTTTATCACTACATCAAATTGTAAATATTTGACGGTTGTCCAAAAGAGATACCTCAAACACCTGCCTAAATTACCTCGTACGCTCCAGTGTTAATCACATACGACAATCTCCATTTATTAATCTGAAACAGATCTAACATGAATACATATTATAACAAATTTAGATTTCTTTTCTATTACACATAAAACAATATAAATAAGCTTGACTACGCTTTATAACTACATCAAACTGTAAATATTTTACGGTTGTCCAAATGAGATACCTCAAACACCTGCCTAAATTAGCTAGGAGCCCAAATTATTATCTGAAATCGATCTAAAAACATTTGGGGAATTTCAATATTTATTAACCAAAATTTAGATTTTTCTTAATTATTACACAAAATAACAATATAAATAAGCTTGACTACGCTTTATCACTACTCAAATAAATGTGTAAATTTTACGGTAGTGCAAAGGATATACCTCAAACACCGCCTAAATTACCTAGGAGTCCAAATTATTATCTCGATACCGATCTAACATGGAATACATTATTATAACCAAATTTAGATATCTTTGGGCTATTACAAATCAAAAACAGTATAAATAAAGCTTGACTACGTTTTATTACTACATCAAATTGTGAATATTTGACGGTTGTCCAAAATAGATACCTCAAAAACCTGCCTAAATTACCTAGGAGTCCAAATTATTATCTGAACTCGATCTAACATGAATGGATATTATAACAAATTTAGATTTCTTTGCTATTACAATATAACAATATATAAATAGGCTTGACTAGCGCTATCACTACATCAAATTGTAAATTATTTTACTGTTGTGCAAAGGAGATACCTCAAAACACCTGCCTAAATTACCTAGGAGCCCAAATTATTATCTGAAACCGATCTAACATGAATACATATTATAACAAATTTAGATTTCTTTGCTATTACACATAAAACAATATAAATAGGCTTGACTACGCTTTATCACTAGTTCAAATTGTAAATATTTTACGGTAGTGCAAAGGAGATACCTCAAACACCTGCCTAAATTACCTAGGAGCCCAAATTATTATCTGAAACCAATCTAACATGAATAAAAATTATAACCAATTTTGAAGTAGAGTCTTTAGGTAAGATTAGCACAATAAAACAATATAATAAGCATTTGACTACGCTTTAATCACTACATCAAAGCACGTGATGAAAATAGTAGTGTTAACGGTGTAGTGCCAGAAGAAGATAACCTCAAACAACATGCGTAAAAGTTACCTAGAGAGACCCAAATTATGTAATACTGAAACCGATCTAAAATTAAGAAATTATCATATCAAATTTAGATTTCTTTGCTATTACACATATACTAATATAAATAAGCTTGAACTTCGCTTTATCCACTACATAGAATGTGTAAAGTTATGTTTTACGGTTGTTGCAAAGGAAGATACCTCAAAACACCTGCACTAAATTACTAAGGAAGCCCAAATTATTGAATTTGAAAACCGATGTAACATGAAATACATATTGATTAACAATTAGGATTCTATTGCTATACACAGGTATAACAATATTAAATAAGCTTGGACTTCACGCTTGCATCACTAGATTTTTAAATGGTGAAAAAATTTTTTTCGTTGTGTAAAGGAGATACCTCAAAACACCTGCCTAAATAACCTAGGAGCCCGCAAATATTATCTGAACCAACGTGAGACATGAATACATATATACCGAAATTTTAGATTTCTTTGCTGTTTATACAATATAAAAAATATTAAAAGGGCTTGACTACGCTTCATCACATATTAAATGTGTAAATTTTTTACGGTTGTTGCAAAGGAGATACCCCAAACACCCTGCCTAAATTACTATGAGCCCAGAATAATTATCTGCAAACCTATCTAACAAAAAAACCACATTATAGACAAATTTAGACTTCTTTGACTATTACACATTATAACAATATAAGAGTTAGGACTTGACTGCTTTTTATTCACTACATCAAATTGCAAATTTTTTACGGGTTTGTGCAAAAGGAGGATACCTCAGAATTACCTGTTCTATTAATTAAACTAGGGAGCACTTCAAATTATTATTCTGAAACATCAACAGGAATAACAATATTATAAAAAAGATCAAGATTTTTTTTTTGCTATTACACATATAACAATATAAATTTTTTTTAAATACTTGACTACTCTTTATCACTACATAAAATGTTTTAAAACGTTTTAACAGTTGTGCAAAAGTGATAACAAAAAACACCTGCCTAAAGTGTGACCTAAGGAGGCCCAAATTATTATCTTTGAAATGATCTAAATAATACATTATTATTAACAATTTACGATTTTTTTGCTATTTACACAAAAACAATATAAATAAGCTTGACTACGCTTTATCCACTACATCAAATTTGTAAGATAAATTTACGGATTGTGGGTTGTCCAAAGAAAGATGACCTCAAACAACTGCCAAAATTAGCCTAGGAGCCCAAATTATGTATCTGAAACTGAAATCTGAACATTGAAGTAACATATTATAACAAATTCAGATTCTTTGCTATTACACATTAAAACAATATAAATACGCTTGGACTACGCTTTATCACTACATAAAATGTTGTAAATTTTATACGGCTGTGCAAAAGAGAGATACCTCAAACACCTGACCTAATTACCTAGGAGCCCAAATTATTATCTGAAACCGATCTAACATGAATACATATTATAACAAATTTAGATTTCTTTGCGATTACACATATTACAATATAAATAAGTTTGACTTACGCTTTATCACTACAACAAATTGTTAATTTTTTACGGTTTGCAAAGGAGATACCTCAAACAACCTGCCTAATATACCTATGGAGGCCACCAAAATTATTATCCTGAAACCGAATATAACAGATGAATACTTTTTTATAACAAAATGTTAAGATTCTTTGCTATTTACACATATTAACATTCATAAATTTAAGCTTGACTGACGCTTTATCACAAAATAAATGTGTAAATAGTTTACGGTTGTGCAATTGAGATACCTCAAACACCTGCCTAAATTACTAGGAAACCCAAATTATTATTCTGAAAAACCGATCTACCTGTAATAACATATTATAAGCAAATTTAGATATTCTCTTAATATTACACAAAAAACATGAGTAAAATAGCTGGACTACGCTTTATCACTCCATTAAATTGTAAATAGTTTTACGGTTGTGCGCAATAGTAGATACCTCAAACACTTGCTTAAATCCCTTAGGAGCCCAAATTATTATCCTAAACCGATCTAACACTAATACTATGATAGTTAAACAAATTTAGATTTTCTTTGCGAATTACACATAAAACAATATAAATAAGCTGTGGACTTACGCTTTTATCACTACATAAATGTGTAATTTTTTTTACGGTTCGGTTTGCAAAGGAGATACCTCAAACACCTGCCTAAATTACCTAGGAGCCCAAATTATTATCTGAAACCGATCTAACATGAATACACATATTATAACAAAATATTAGATTTTTTTGACTGTTATACATATAGACAATTATAAAAAGGCTGAACTACGCCTTATTGTACAATAAATGTGTAAATTTTTACGGTTGTGCAAAGGAGGTACCCCAAACACCTGGCCTAAATTAACTATGAGCCCAAATAATTATCTGAAACCGATCTCAACATGGAAAAACACATTATAACAAATTTAGACTTCTTTGCTATTATTACACATAAAACAATTATAAATAAGCTTGACTACTTCCTTCATTGCACTACAAAATCAGAAGTCTGTAAAATATTTTAAAGGTTGTGCCAAAGGAAGATTACCGACCAAGTACCTGTCTTAAACTTACCACTAGGAGCATCATACATATATTATCCTCGGAAATCTCGACTCCGTTCTACCACATAGAAGTATACAATATTCATAGACAAATCAGATTTCTTTGGATATTACACAGTATAAACAATATAAATAAGCTTGACTACTCTTTATCACCACATAAATTGTAAACGTTTTACGGTTGTGTCAAAAGATGATAACAAAAACACACTGCCTAAATTCCTAGGAGCCCAAATTATTATTTGAAAAACTAATCTAGAACTATGAGTAGCAACTACTTATAACGTCCATTCCGCCTATAACACAAACTTTAGATTTTTCTGCTTAGAATTAACCATTAAAAACTAATATAAAATACGCTTTGACCTACGATCTGTGATCAACTAACATACAATGTGTAAAATTTTTACGGTTGTGCAAAATAGACAATACCCCTCCCCCAAACACCTGGGCCTAATTACCTAGGAGACCCCAAACTATTCAGTACTGAACCGATCTAACATGAAATACATATTATAACAAATTAGATTTCTTTGCTATATTACACATATAACAAAAATAAATAAGCTTGAACTACGCTTTTCACTAAATCAAATTGTAAAAAATTTACGGTTGTGCAAAGGGAGGATACCTCAAACACCTGCTTAAAATTACCAGGGAGCCCAAATTATTATCTGGGGGGGGGAAAAAAAAACCCGGGGGATCCTAAAAACACATGAATACATATTTATAACAAATTTAGATTTCTTATCTAGTATACATATTACCAATATAAAAATGCCAAATAGTATATCTTTTTCACTCCATAAAATGTGTAAATTTTTTTTACGGTTGTCCAAGGAAGATACCTCAAACACCTGGCCTAAATTAATCTTAGGAGCCTAAGAATTTGTATCTAAAAACTGATCTAAAACATGAATACATTATTATAACCAAAATTTTAGAGATTTTCTTAGCTTATTACACAAATAAACAATATAGAAATAAGCTTGACTACGCTTTATAAATACATCAAATTGTAAATTTTTCACGGTTGTGGTGCAAAGGAGATACCTCAACAACCTGCCTAAATTACTAGGAGCCCAATTATTATCTGAAACTCGATCTAACATGAATTCATTTTATAACAAAATTTAGATCTTCTTATGCTATTACACAAATTAAACAATTTCTAATAAGGCATTGGACTCCGCTTGATATAAACCAGATCATGAAATGTGTAAATTTTTAAACGGTTGTGCAAAGGAAGATACCTCAAACACCCTGCCTAATTTAGCTAGGAGTCCAAATTATTTATCTGAAACCGATCTAACATGAATTACATATTAGTAACAAATTTAGATATCTTTGCGTTATTTACACATTTAAGAACAGCTATAAACTTAACGCTTGACTACGTTTTTATCGAGCTAAATCAAATTGTAAATATTTGACAGTTGTCCAAAATAGATACCTCAAACACCTGCCTAAATTACCTAGGAGCCCAAATTATTATCTGAAATCGATCTAACATAATGGCAATATTATAAACAAAGTGTAGATTCTTTGCGATATAACACAGCTATTAGACAATATTAAAAAGGCTTGGGACTATGCTTTATCACTAGCATCGCAAATTGTAAAAATTTTTTACGGTTGTGCAAGGAGAACTCAAACACCTGTCTAAATTAACTAGGAGCCCAAAATTTATTATCTGAAAATCCGATCTATCGATGAATACATATTATAACAAATTTAGATTTCTTTGCTATTACACATATTACAATATAAATAAGCTTGACTACTCTTTATCACTACATAAATGTGTAAATTTTTTACGGTTGTGCAAAGGAGATACCTCAAACACCTGCCTAAATTACCTAGGAGCCTAAATTATTATCTGAAACTGATCTAACATGAATACATATTATAACAAAATTTAGATTTCTTTGCTATTACACATAAAACAATATAAATACGCTTGAATACGCTTTATCACTACATAAATGTGTAAATTTTTTACGGTTGTGCAAAACACCTGCCTAAATTACCTAGGAGCCCAAATTATTATCTGAAACCGATCTAACATGAATACATATTATAACAAAATTTCAGAATCCTTGTGCATATTACAACATGAATATGCAATATAATCAGCTTGACTACGCTTTATCACTACATAAATGTGTAAATTTTTTACGGTTGTCCAAAGGAGATACCTCAAACACCTGCCTAAATTACCTAGGAGCCCAAATTATTATCTGAAACCGATCTAACATGAATACATATTATAACAAACTTAGATTTCTTTGCTATTACACATAAAACAATATAAATAAGCTTGATTACGCTTTATCACTACATAAATGTGTAAATTAATTTTTTACGGTTGTCCAAAGGAGATACCTCAAACACCTGCCTAAATTAACTAGGAGCCCAAATTATTATCTGAAACCGATCTAACATGAATACATATTATAACAAATTTAGATTTCTTTGCGATTACACATATTACAATATAAATAAGCTTGAGTACTCTTTTTCACTACATAAATGTGTAAATTTTTTACGGTTGTGCCAAGGAGATACCTCAAACACCTGCCTAAATTATCTAGGAAGCCTAAATTTTATCTAAAAACTGATCTAACAAATGAAGTAACATATATATTATAACAAAATTTAGATTTCTTAGCTATTACACAAATAACAATATAAATAAGCTTGACTACGCTTTATAACTACATCAAATTGTAAATATTTTACGGTTGTGCAAAGGAGATACCTCAAACACCTGCCTAAATTACCTAGGAGCCCAAATTATTATCTGAGAAACCGCTGCGAACTTTAACATGAATTCTTTTATAACAAAATTGTTAGATTGTCTATATCTATTACACCAAATAACAATCGTAAATTAAGCTGACTACGCTTATATAACCTCATTAAATGTTGTAAATTTAAAACGGTTGTGCAAAGGAGATACTCAAACACCTGCTTTTAAATTACCTAGAGGAGTTCAAAATTATTATCTTGAAACCGACTCTAACATGGATTACATATTATAACAAATTTTAGATATCTTTTTTTGGCATTTTCATTACACAATAAAACAGTATAAATAACTTGGACTACGTTTTATCACTAAACTAAATTGTAAATATGTTTTACGGTTCTGCAAAGGAGATACCTCAAACACCTGCCTAAATTACCTAGGAGCCCAATTCAATATCTGAGATTGACCTTAGTTCAATACTTAATACATTTATAAAACAATTTGTAAGATTTCTTTTGCGGAGAGTAATGAAACAGCGAAGATATAACAATATTAAATTAAGCTTACTACGCTTTACACTACATAAATATGTTAGAATATTTTACGGTTGTTGCAAGGAGATACCTCAAACACCTGCCTTAATTATCTAGGAGCCCAATTATTATTCTGAAACCGATTCTAACTGAATACAATATTATAAACAAATTTTGAGATTTCTTTGCTTATTACACATAAAACAATATAAATAAGCTGACTACGCTTTATCTACTACATCATAAATGGGTAAAATTTTTACGGTTGTGCAAAAGGAGATACCTCAAACACCTGTTCTAAATTAACTAGAGCCCAAATTATTATCTGAAACCGATCTTAACATGAATACATATAATATAACGAAAGTTTAGATTTCTTTGCGATTTACACATAATTACAATTATAAATAAGCTTGAGTTACTTTCTTTATCCACTACATAAATGTGTAAATTATTTTTTACGGTTGTCAAAGGAGATACTCAAACACCTGCCTAAATAACCTAGGGGCACCTAAATTTTTAGTCAGAAAACTGATCTTAATATGAACATATTTAGTGCTAACAAATTTAGATTTTCTTGCATTACACATAAAACAATATAAATACGCTTGAATACGCTTTATTACTCACTACATAATGTTGTAAATTTTTTACGGTTGTGCTAAGGACATACCTTAAACACCTGCCTAAATTACTAGGAGCCACAATTATTATCTGAAACCGATATCTAACCATGGAAATACATATTATAACAAATTTAGATATCTCTTTGCTATTACAACATATAACAATATAAATCAGCTTGACTACGCTTTATCACTACCTAAATGTGTAAATTTTTTACCGGTTGTGCAAAGGAAGATAGCTCAAACACCTGTCTAAATTAACTAGGAGCCCGAAAATTATTATCTGAAACCGAGTTAACATAACATGAATACATATTTAACAAATTTAGATTTCTTTGGCGATTACACATATTACATATAAATAAGCTTTCGAGTACTCTATTATCACTACATAAATGTTGTGAATTTTTTACCGGTTGTGCAAAGGAGATACCTCAAAACACCTGCTTAAATAACCTAGAGGAGCCTAAATTTTTATCAGAACTGATCTAACATGAATAGCATATTGTAACAAAATTTATAGGAATCTTTGGCATAGTATAACACATAAGAAGAACTAATATAGAATAGAAGCTTGAATTGAGAGAAGAGGAGAGAGAGCAGAGCGAGAGAGAGAGAGAGAGAGATGACATGAGGGAGAGAGAGAGAGAGAGAGCGAGAGAGATGAGAGAGAGAGAGGAAAGAGAGAGAGAGAGAGAGAGAGAGAGATGAGAGAGAGAGGAGAAGAGAGAGAGAGAGAGAGAGAGAGAGAGAGAGAGAGAGAGAGAGGTTGACGTGCTCTCACGCTCCACTGATTCGATAATATAATTAATCGATATAATATGAAGGCTTTATCAGAAAGGCAAAAGGTTGATAAGCGATAGCGCAAATCACGAGACCTGGAAGTTCTTTGTTTATCTACAAATTGATAAATTGATATGAAAAAAATGTCGCACAAAGTGCACAAAAAGAAAAATAATATAAGAGACAGATATGAAGAAAAAGATAGACAGAGAAAGAGGAAGGTATAAAAAGAAAGAAAAATAAAACAGAGAACAAGATAAGAAGATAAAGTGATATAGAGAAAGAATCGAGAAGAGAAATATTAACATTCTGGAGCGGTAGGTAAGCATACGGTAAATAATGATGTTCAAATAGTTTTCCTAATAAACATATACGTGAATGACTAAAACAGGTGTAAACAAAACGTTAATCAAGAAGTAAACAATCGCAAAAATAGTGTTTACTAGTCTTTATAATTGTATAAAATTATAAATTACACAATGAAGACATTTAAAGAGAATGGTTAAGCCCCACTGAAACACCCAAGAAGGTTCTGTAGTTAACACCAAATTTGTACTGTTAACTTTCAAGGATGATGAGAGAAGGACTGAAAACTAGTACCGAAAAATATATATTTAAAATATTTGAAAACAAAAATGTATTCCTTGATTAACATGAAGGTGAAACTAATAATAGCTTTAAAACCTTTCAAAATTAGATTTCAGGAAAGAGTAATCCATCTGAACATACAACTCAGACTAAACTAAATTCCCTAGCTTTGAACACTTTCTAAACTAGTTGATTAAAATAGTGAAATATTTAATATTAACAGACAAAGCAAAGCAAGCGATGTACCGAAGTTAACTTATTAACAACACAAGTCCTGCATAGTGATTCATGTCTACTGCAAGTTCAGATACTTAAAATGACCATAGTATTAAATGATGATGAACATTAGAGTTAAAAAAATATCCAACATACATTAGCTCTATTGATTAAATAAAGTTATCATAAGGTGTGAGGACAGGAAGGAAAAATTAATTATTCTTTAACTCTTAAATTGCCTTTTGATTTGTTAATAAATCTGTTGTGTGATGTGATGTGAGTTAGTGAGTAATTGAGATTGATGAGTTGTGTAAAGTATGATATTATATTGTATGTAAGTGTGTGGATATATGGAATATGATAATAGCATGAATTTGTTATATAAATACTCCATTCCAAATACGCTCAGTAGTATTGTAATTAAAAATAATAATATTATAATATAATAAATTAAATAATAATATAATATAATTTAATTAAATAATAATAATTATAAAATAATATAATTATATATAATTATAATAATTAAAATTAAATGTTCTAAAAGAAACAGAAAATTACAAATATTATTTCATATATGTAGTTTAGTATTTTTATCTCATTAATACTTATTGTGGTTTTTAAATTATATTAGAAAACAACTACACTATATCAACACACACAATTAATATATTATATATAATATATATATATATATATATATATATATAATTATATATATATATATTATATATATTATATATAATATAATTAAGTATAATAATATATTAACTAATATAATTATTATAATATAAATTGCTAATATATATAATAAAATAAATGCACAATATTAATGAAATGCTGTTATTTCTAAACTTTTAATTAATTATAAATATAGAATAGCTATTTCCAAAATTTGTGCTATGCATAGAGGAAATATATTATATATAGTATATACATTTTTTTATATATTAAATTAGGGCCAATACTAGATCAGAGACCCAAGTTAGATTATAATTAGTCTCATATTAACACTATCTCTTAAGAGTGCACTACTGGAGCGAGTTAAGCAGTTTCGGTTAGATGGTAAATCGGTATTAGGAAAAATATGATATGAGGAGAGTGACAACAAAAATGGGAATAATAGTTGTTACTCTTAACAGGCTAAGATAGGGTTTATATTCATTGGACGTTTTCGTGCTAACTGAAATGGCAGTTGTGTTGTGGATCAAAAAGAGAGATATGTGTGTAATAATGCTGTTTCGCACATTATTTTTTGTTTATCTATATAATGACTGGGATTCAAGACCCATCACTTGATAGATAGAAATGTTATATGTACGCTAATAATAGTCAATTAATTTAATTGATTATATGACGCAATAACTGCATTGACATAAGTAGTAGTATTATATTACAAATGACATGTGTATACGACCATTCCTTAAAAGATAGCCTACAATATGGGTTCAGGATAACCTTAGTGAAACCTGTTCCAGAATGAGTTAACATAAGAGCAACTATATAATATATATATATAATTAAATAATATTATATATATATAATATATGATATTAATATTAATATTATAATAGTATTATTAATATATATATATAATTATATTTATAATTATATTATAATATATATATATATTAGTTTATAATATTATATATATATTATATATATATTTAATATATTAATATTATAATTAAGTATTATAATATATATACTAATATATATAATATTATATATATATATGATATCTATATAAATTATATAATTATATAATATATTAATATATATATATATATCATATTATATATATTATATTATTAATATTTATTATAGGTATATATACTATATATAATATATAATTATTTATTAGTGAAAGGCAAAATTATAAGAAATAGATTCAAATTATGAAAATTTTGGTATACTGGGAGTATTGAGGGAATAACCATCTCACTTGGAGAGCACAGATCTATATATAAGCTCAGTCCACGAGTGTAATGCGCAATTATGTAGTAATAGAGTGATACGGTGAATGAAACGAGGAGTAGGACGGTAAGGATACTTGAGCATGAATGATGAGTGTAGCGTGTGCTATATAAGGTGAGTGTAATAGGTCTAATGGATGTATTTCAGTGATTATTAAATATACATACATTATATAGAGTTATAGATAAAACGTAGGATGCGAATATAGCTAGCGAATAATAGTAACGGTTATCACGGTACTTGAGGTAGCAATATAGTGCGGTGCGGTGGCGGTATGTCAGTGATCACGGTAGCTGCGCGGTTTCGGCGCGGTATTCGGGAGCGTGGAGCTTTTGCGGAATCTTCGAAAGTGCGCATATAGAGTCGCGATTGTGTGGATTAATCTCCGAAACCGGCACCCCCCGTCCACGCTGTGTAAGGTGGAGGTAGGGGGGAATGCCGTCGATGATATGATAAGAGGTGAAGATGTTAATACGTAATGAATAGTGAATAGAATAAAAGTGATAAGTATGAGTAATGAAAATTCTAGGATAAAGAATATAGTAGAAATGTAAGAATCAGTAGATAATAATAGAATAGACATTTAAAGAAACCACGTCCAGTGATGAGGTAGCTTGGAGTATGCCTAAAAGATGTATCGTGGGCTCGAAAAAGCAATAGGATCACTAATGGAGTCTAGTAAATATACCCGCTTGTTGAACGTATAAGAATGTACTCTAGCGGTCAGAAATCAAAATGGTCAATAAAGATCAGTTCGGTCGAACACAAATAGTCAATGGAAAAGGATGCGAGCGGAGAGTTCAGTAACACGAGATCGAAAGTGCACGGTAATTGAAATTTCAACTACAGAGCGTGTATAGTTGAGGCCGCCTACTATCTGGGAATTCGTTGAGATATAATGAATCTGGTAATCGAATGTTTATTAACCGTTCAGTCACGGCACCGAAGAGTTTGTGTCTCACCTATCGCTAACCGGTGCCCGAGGAACCAACTCATCAACAATTTCTACTATATATATATACCATTAGATATATAAAAGTTCTTTCTTAGAAAACTCAAGCTCTGAGAATACCTCATCATCAAATTTCAGCCTATCTACATCAAATATTTAATAATGATTTTGAAGGGAGGGAGTTGGGGTCCCCCTTTTGGGGAGACCCTGAATTCAGGAGGTTTGTAACATCGTCCATAGACTAGGAGTATACATATATCCACATACTCATAACCCCTCCAAAATGTATTATCACGAGTATACGATAACATCTAGACTTATATAAGATATATGTCCGGAGCCTGAGGTCAGTGGGTGCGGTGCGTGCGGTCGGCGACGGTGCAATTGGCAGTTTGAGCGGACTTCGGTATGTCGCTGAATCACAGATAGCGCAGTAAAGGGTTATATAAAAACAACTCAACGAAGTGATCGCCCGTTCGGGATTAACTTCTACGACGTAATAATAATAATAATAAATAATGGGTTATTCCATTGTCTGCAATGTGCGCGCGACGCTCTAACGCGCGCTGACGTAATCTCGTCTAGCGAGACTGTGATTTAAGATTCATCAACGCTCATCGAGTACCTTATAACTCATCGTATAGGACTGATTAATTTTTCGATCGTCAATGAATACCCGCAACAATCATAGAGCCGGTAGCGAACTATCGTATGCATCCACTACTTTAGGGAGTGATTACCCTCTATAATACTAATCTCTACACATATGACTCGATTACCTACACCATATTACAGGATTCGAGCTTTCCCAATATATAGATTTATATTACACCAAACAGTTTCAGACCATATAACTCTATAATACCTCCATACTTCGAGAAAGGGTAGCGCTTAGATGAGTCAACTAGCCTATTCACTTATAACATATATATTATTATATATATATGTATATATATATCGTAATATACTATATATATATTTATATATTGATACTATAACTATTATATACTATGTATATATTAATTAAATAATATAATATATATTAAATATAATATATAAATAGTATATATATTATTTAATATCATATTAATATTATTAATAGTTAAACTCTTCTTAATATTAATATATATATATATATATAATATTATGATATATATTATATATATTATTTATATTATTATATACTATATATACTATACTATAATAATTATACATTATAATATATATATTAATATATATATAATATTATAAATATATAATATATATAATATAATAATATATATATATTTATTAATATATATTATAGTATATAATATAATAATTATATATTATATAATATATAATAATATATATTAATAATATATAATATTATTAATATAATATATATATATATATATAATATAATAAATTTATATATAAATAGTATAATAGTAATATTATTACTATATACTATATATAACTATATAAATAAATATACTATATATTATATAGTATATATTATATTTATAAGTATATATTATTATTAAATAATATATTATATATATACATAAGTGGCTGGCTCGTGTAGAAACTCTTATAACTAGTAATTTAAAACAGGTTTTATTATAATATATTAACGTAAATAATATATACTTATATATATATATACTAACACTTTATTATTCCTGCATAATATTGACAAACTTCAATATTTATATAATATAATACTTTTACTTATATCAACATGATATTGATATATATATATATATATTAAAAATATATATAATATGATTACGATTAATAGATATGTGAACCTATACTCATATTATTAAAATACAAATATTTACAATTGTGTAGTATAGGATAGGTACGGATTTCATCTTTGGGGGGGCTTAGGTTTAGAAGTATGATATATGTATATGATGTTATATTATACTATATTATACTAATATAATTATATAATATATATTATATACTATATCTATTATCATATTATATATATTTATTATTATCTATATTTATTATATTAAGTTATATATATATATATTAATACCCTATATATACTATTAATATATATTAATTATATATAATAATATTATATAATATATATATATATTATTAATATAAATATAAATATTATATATATAGTATATTTATTATATATTATATATATATATATATTCAACTAATCATTATATATATATATTATATAATTTACTTTATATATATAATTATTTATAATATATAATATATATATTAATATAATTATATACTATTATATAATAATTAATAATTATAATATAATAATATAATGATAATATAATATATATATATATTTATATATTAATATATATACTATACTATAGAACTTTATCAGCCGCTGCTATCAGATAGATCAATACTGAGTAAAGTTATCTCAAAGCGGAGAATACTGTCAGAAGAAAGCTAGCCTGTAATAAAAGCAACACAAGTCACTAATTAGTTGACTACCTAAGCCCATATATGAAAACGTACACATGATAAATATATATTAAAAAAAATGTTTAAAGTTTATAATATAATAACGATAAATATACTCTTCAGTTATTACTATCTAATAGATACATCATTAAACGTCCGTACTTGAGTCAAAAAATATAAGGTCCATTTTTGTTTCAGCACTACCAAGATATTCTAAGCGAGGAGGGGTGAGCAAGTGACCACTACCTGCACTCCACCCTCTAGCACGCCCATGTAATATATTATTATTTATTAATAATATATATAATTTATAATTAATATATATTAGATAGTAACATACCTATATAATAAAGTTTATAATATATAATATATATATACTTAATATAATATAATATATATATATATATTTATTAATATACTATATATATATATTATACTCTATACATATATATATTTTATTGATATATACTCATATTATAATAATTATATATAATATTTAATATAAATATATTATTATTTTATATTAATATTAATATTTAATATATAATATATATATATTATATATTATATATATTACATATCTATATTATTATTAATATGGTAAGTGTGCACTTTAACTAAACTTATTTTTTTTAATTCCGTCTGGTCAATGCACATTCGAACAACACATTCATGTAATAGAGCAAAAGCTAAAATAAAATTGTATATTTAGTATTAATTATTACTATTAATTTATGCGCTAATAAAATTTTAGAAAATAATAATACGAAAAAAACTGCAAGATGAATATGTAGCTTCTCTCTCTCACTCCCACTCATTATATCTCTCTCTTACTCTCTCATATCTCTCTCTAATCTTCTCTCAGTTATTCCTCTACCTACTTATAGATTTCTCTACTCTTATTATCTCTCCTCATCTCTCTCTACATTATTCATCATTCTCTCATTATAATCTTATATTCATCTACATCTCTCTTCTCATCTCATCATCTATATTCTATGATATACTCTCTCTCTTACTTACTCTCACTCTCTCATCTCTCTCTTACATCTTACACATATTTCTCTTCATTTTTCTCAGAAGAAGCGTAGATAGATTTCATCTCTCTTCATCTCTCCTCTCTCTTACTCTCTCTATATATATATATATATATATATACTATATATATATATATATTAATATATATATTATTAATATAATAATATATATATATATGAATATATATATATTTATATATAATTATATATATATATAATAATATATAATACATATAATATATATATTTAATATATTATTTATATGATTATTTTAATTTATATATATTTACTAAAAAGGAATCACTAGTCCTCATCTTATTTTAACTTAAATGATAGCATTAGTATATAATCATATTATATAATATATATATATAATATTATATATTATAAATTAATATAAATAATCATATATATATAATATATATAATATAAATATTAATATTATTAATATATATTAATATAATATATATATATATAATTATATATTAATATATATACATGATATATTAATAAATAATATATAGTATAATAATATTAATATATGATATAGTATTATATATAATATATATATAATATATATATTAATAATAATACATATAATAAATATATATATTATATATATAATATATATCATATCCAATTATATATAATTGTATGTTCTATCTAACAAGCAACAAAATCAATTGCAAATATTTATATATATTAAAATTTTGGATACTATAATATATGATATCACATATAAATATACATCCTGTAATATATTTTCTAAAATAGTAGCTATATAATATAGATAGTTATTGACATAGATAGGCTAATTAGCACCTCACATTTCATCACTCTTTACTTATCATAGTATGATTAGGCGAACGAAACTGTAGCTTTAGTGTTTCATAATATCTAACAAGTGAAAATAAGACATATACGTGGTACAGATCTATAGCAAATACTTCACATATAAGTTGTACCTATATTAAGTTTTATATAATGGAAGAAAAAATTCCCACTAGTCACTCGTAAATAAAAAAAGTAACAAACTGGCAAAACTAATGATAAAAGTAGAGATATAAGGAAATATATTGAATTTCACTGATTATTTTACTAAAGTATGCCAATATTATGTCTTACTTTTAAGAAGTTATAAGTCGGTATCATTTTTTTATATTAAGAGGGTCGTATGAGTACAAAAATAGAGCCCACATGTCTATTTATATATATATATAAATATATAATATGATATATATATATATATATATATATATATATATATATATAATTTATATATATTATATTATTATTATTATATATTAAGTATATGATATATATATTATATTAATAAGTATTAAAACATTAATTTATAATATATTATAGAAGATTAATAGTTAATAATATATATATATCTATATATTACATTTTAATAGTATATATATATATAATATATATATAATATATATATACAATAGTGTGTATGGGGATTTTATTTTGATTTTATTTATTAGAATATAAATTACAATATTTGAAATTTTTTTAGAGATAATAATATTAGATTGAAATTTTTTATGACATTTTATATGATTTTATGTATTCAGAGTTATTCATTGCGTACACGAATATACTTAATATTATATATATATATATAATATATATATATATATTAATATTAATTATTACTTATATAATATATATATTATATACCACATATATATATATATATCTTATATATTTAAATTAACATATTAGTAATAATTAACAATAATAATATATTTAGTAGTATATATATATATATATATATATATTAATATTTTATTAATATATATTATATAATATATATATACTTTAATTTATAGTATAAATATATATATAAATATTATATAATAATATAAAATATATTAATATAAATTAATACTAAGGTTAAACATTACTATAATACGATCAAGAATGACATTTTCAACCTGATCAATAAAAAAATTATTTTCACAGTAGCCTTACTTATAGAATACATAAATAATGACGTTTAATATAGGGGGGAGGTTCGAAATAGAAAAAACAAAAAAACAATCATAAAATGCTATTCTCAGGTGCTAAATCTCAGGGTAAAATGATTTTTAGGTATCCTGGTAACTTTTAGATAGTGAAAATGTAAATTAAAGAATAACCCCAAGGGTATACCTACGCACCGTATGGTCAATGGAGTCGGGGTCTTCATTCGGACCTTTACTACTACCGGGAACTTACGGGGGTATAGGACTTATATCCCCCCCTGCGGCAGGGGAGGGTTCTCCAGTGAATACCTCCAGCTCTTTGATTAATTCTGGGATGTCGCGGGTGGTTCTCTACCGCCCCTATCTCCATTTATTATATAGTATATATATTATATATATATAACCTACGGCGGTAATGGAAAACGTCTACCCCCCTGTTGTTTCCACTTCTCTAAATCGTAGCAACCCATCGTAATTTTTCAGCCAACCTTTTCACAAATATAATATTTATATAATTTGGTATTATATACTATGAATACAGGATTAAAAATAAAAAAAAAATAAAAAAAAAATAAAAATTCATTTACGTCCAAAGTCTATATAATAAATATATATATGTATCATAGATGCCCTAACCTGAGATAATAAATTTATTTTTTGATCCGAGCTTCCAACTCAGTATCCGTGTTGAAAAACATGCAAATACTTTGTCCATTAATATATATATATTATATATATATATATATTATATATAATATATCAATATATACTATATATAATATAATATATATATATATACTTTATAACTTTATATAATAATAATAATGTGTATAATAATATAATATATGATATATTTTATATATATATATATTATATATATATAATGAATATAATATATCACAAGAATATCGGTATAATATATTATATATATAATAATTATATATATATATATATAATATATTAATATATACTAATATAATTAAATATAATATAATATAATGATATAATACTATATATATTAAATGGTATATGTAAGTGACGTTACCGCAGAAAAGTTTTATCCATGGAGTGGGGCCAAGAGCTTATAATGATATAAAGTTAATTAATTATATATATAATATATAATATATATATATATCGTAATATATATTATATTTATATAATTATAATATATTTTACCATATTAATATTTATATATATATAAGTATATATATATATATATTATATATATATAGTATTAGTATATAATATTATAAAATTTAATAATATAATCATAGTATATATATTATTCTAATTATATATATTAATATTAACTATATAGTATATATAGTATACTATGTATGATATAATCACCTCTTGGTGCGTGTGTGTATGTATTATATATATATAATATATATATGATATATTATAATATATTATATAATATATATATATTAATAAAATATATAATAATATATATTATATATATATATATATATATATATATTAATTTAATATAATACTAAGAACGTACTAACTATATTAATATCATGATATATATATTACTAATTTATATATATATATATATATTACTATACTAGTATATATATATATATATAATATATATATATATATTTATTATATATATAATATATTATATATTATATATATATATATATATGATATATTATTAAGTAATAATAATAATATATATATATTTATATATATATCCATATATATATTATATGATATATTATATATTATATATATATATAATATATATATATACCTATAATAATTATAGATATATAATATATATATAATCTATATAATATAATCTATATTATATATATTATTATTAATATTAATAATAATAATCTGGATATAAATACCAATAACCTATACCACTGTTATGGGTAAATGCCTGTACAGTGATGCTACTCCTCCAAGATCTTCTCCAAATAAATTTCTATAATTTTCAATAATGTTTTCGTTAAATCTTACTTCACTTACTTTACCTCTACCGTATTGCATTATCTACGTTGCATCATGACTCCGCCATCAGATACTCCACATTATATTAACCATCTCTTCCTCGAGGATTCTATTTCCTTGCTAGGTCTCTCCTTTACATACTATGTTGGTCTCAATGTACATCACTCTCTCTCAATATCATCTCTTCCCTCATCTCTATTATCACATTCAATCATACCATCTAACTTATTAATTGTTCTCACTTCATACAGATGATATATCACGCTATATATGTACTATTTTATTACCATTCCAATAACAGTGTTCCACCATAAGTCACCAGTTTCTCTCCTCACCTTAGTCATTCGGCTTTCCTCATTCTGCTCTCAGCGTATAATACTCCTCCTAATGAGTCTATAAGTTACCTCATTCCGTAAACTTATCTTATTATTGCTTATCGTTAAGCTTATCCGTATGCTACTTGAGTATCTATTTTTCAGAATTGTGTATGTATACATGACTTGGTATTTATTATATATTTAATAATTAATTTATAACCAGCCCAATTTAACTGAATTGAAGACGGGTAATATAGACATTTATACCCTATTATACATTATATATTTATATATGTACATTTTCACTTAAGTGTAAAATCTCATTTTCAAATTAATTCTCGTTGTAATCCTGTTTGTACGGCCAAACTCGATCCATCCTTGTGCTTCCTTGATTCATCCAAGATACTCACGCCAATACTTAAATCTATTCACACTGAGCTGCATGGGGATAACACGTCACTTACTTGCTTAAGCCTTATATCATCTATGTCCACTACTATCTCTTCCCTCTCTCGCTTAGGATTCACCGATTGCGTTCACTTCGCGTGTAACTCCGTATGTCGTCTCGTAGTTATTTCTTGCATGCCTTCAGTATCGTACGTGCGAGGTGAGCGCGACGTCATTCACCGAATTCCTTATTCACGATCAGAGTCCCTTTGAGCTACCGCTGGATAGTTATCACTTGCCGCATCTACTACCGGGAGTGAGAAGCGAGATAGTGGAGTGTTCGCCCCTTGAAGTCTCTTCTCTTTAATCTAGTGAGATTCTTGGTGGGTTATTTATAAGGTTCTAGCTTGTCCAGCGTAACATTTTGCATAGTTGTCACCGATAGTAATGTTTCAACACTGTCCACTGCTTATCAACCCCCAGCGTTCTCTTCGATTAAAACTAACTCGCGAACGTTCTCTATGTTCACTTATGGCCTCCTACTATACCAGTATTATATATTGAGGATTTTCTATACATACTTTTAGTATTGATTAGGCTGCAATCATACTTTTGTGGTAATATGATAGCATAGTACATGCGAGGAATCTTTCTAACACTTACTCACACATACTCTCTCTATTATGTAATTCTCATCTGAGAATGCTCTCTTTTCCTAAGTCTATGAGCAGGCATTATCGACCTAACTTACATTATATCATATCTACTGATTTTCATCTGTTACTCCTTCCATGTAAAATAATATAAAGGTCTGTTGAGTACTATATATTTTCCCCTAAGTGCTGAAAACCAGTGCTGCCTAAATTTATATCCCAATCTTGTTCCTCGACCTCGGCATTCTCATCTTTTTTACCAAAGAAGTCCAGTACTCATATTATTTTACTATACTAACCTAACCTCAACCATAACAAAAGTACTATTCCCTCAACTATAAATATATAAATACTTTGTATTCTCTTTTATCTCCTTCTTAAATGTATCGGACGAATTACTTAGCTTGTCCTCTCATTATGCTGCTTACTAGTATATTATTTACTTTCTTTCACATACTATAGGTTATAATAACAATCTTGAGTCAACCATTTTAGTTATTGCCCTATCTATAACTAGTTTTTAGATAGTTCATTATACGTTAGTCCATCTTTATCCTAATGGACTTTTATCCACTATTTTATTAAGTATATTTATTACTTGCCTCTTTCACTTTCACTCCTAATGCATTGCAATATTCATAGCATTCTCTCGATTATGTATGCTTGATCTTACATGGCTATACATAGGTATGCTAATCCTAATTCATTACACTTTACACATCCCACGTTGCCTCTTAATCGCTCAAGTATATTCACTCAGTAAATTACTCAGCTCCATCTTTTCACGCGTCATACGCGTCCTCTGACTTTACCTACTCATGAAGAGTGTTCTACCTATCATCCTTATTCAGAACAAGTATAGTGCAATTTCCGAGGTATTCTTTATTGATCCTCTCTGCTCTGATAGGTCATATATATCCACCAATTAAAATAGGTAGTTTTCACCGTTGAGCCCTTAATATGACGCTTATCCTCTTTCAGTTTCTTCTTCCTATTCTTTACATCACAAGTTAAATTCCTTACTTAATATCTTTTTAGTATCACACTATCCTACATGCATTAGGGTTTTCATTGCATTTACATTTCCTATATAAATCCTGTCTCCCCTCCGTTCATTCGTCTTTTCACATACCTATTTCCTAATTCTATTTTAGTATTTTATGAGTTTCATCTGGCCGTTCTTATTAACATCCTTCAATTATCTTACAGCCGTTCATTCTTTTATCTCACCTTTACCTCTGGCGACTTATATTTCCTATTTCCTAGTAACAAATATAATATATAATAGTATTAATATAAATATTAAGTATATTATAATATATATATATATATTATAATAATTATATATATATTATTCAACATTTATATATATAATTTAAATATATATATTATATAGTATATATATATATATATTATATATATAATATATATATATATATATATAGTAATCATATGATATTATATATATATGTAATGATATATAATATTAATATAGTATATATATTAAATATTATTTAAAAATAAATTAGTATACTGACTTCAGAAATAACTTAGTATACCGACTCGCTTGACCCCCTAAGTGCGGAGACGCCCATGTAATTATATATAGTATATATATATAATATTATAATATATTATTAATATTATATTATTATATATATATATATATATTATATATATATATATATATAATATTATATATATATAATATATATAATATATTATATTTATATTATATATATAGTATATACAATATATATTATATAATTATACAATTGGAGGCGTACCGCACATCTTATAGGGCATAGGAGAAGAACCGCAATATGCTAGAAATTTATGACAACCTACAATTTTTCAGAACATATAAACACTAATGAAGAATCTATATTATCTACATTATTATATATATATTATATATATAAATATAAATATATATTAATATATATATAATATAAGTATATACTATTAAATTATATAGTTATATATATATATATATATATATTATATATATATATATATTAATTTTTATGACTGGAGAAAGAAAAAGAGTCGCAGGGGGAGGATAAAAGGAAGCGTGCATGGTAGTATATGAGGATGTTTGAAGAACGGAGCGAGTGAAACTCAAAACAAAGAGTAATATAGGAAATGGAATGATAGAACAGAACGGATGGGAGGAACAGAGGATAGAACTATATTTGAAATGCAAGATATTATCACATTTTCAGAAGATGTAATAATAACGGATAGTTAACTGGATATTTTTATCTATTGGTAGTGGAAATAAATATCAGGGTTGTGTATAAAGAGAACTGTATAATATGAACGAGAATTAAGAGGGTGCACGTGTGTACACAATCTCTTTTCTCACTCCGTATATTGCTATTCTCCCTATTCCGTGTAGCATTCGAGTAGGTATAATTTCCTTATATCGCTATTCTCGCGTGTATTATACTTTGCTATCCATGGGTTCTGCGACTATAAGTAGGGCAGATTCTCTCTCTTTAGAGGACACACAGGTGACACGTGGTGAATTCACGCATTTGTGCAGCGCGGTAGTCACTTCGAATGTGGTAATTCTTATAATTTGTAGATGGCGTAATGGGATGCACATTGATATAATGAACACATCCCTGAGAGTATTAGACAGTAACATGTATGGACACATCAATGTATATGACTATGAATTCCATATGAATGCACTGTAATAGACGGCTTTAATTATTCCATACTAAGTATCAACACTGGTGAAACAGTCAGGTATATAGTATGGACTAAATAATGACACTATTCAAAATCAGTAGAGGTGTATATATTTATACTATAATGTTTCACCAAGATTGTTTATATACCAATGTATATCGAAAAGAAACAAATAATACAAAACAGAATGGAGGAAAGCTATGTAATTTCTCTTGTTCTTGTTCTATTTACTATACAGTTAGTTTTTTGTTGTTGGAGTAAATATACGATATTATATGTCGTGAAATACTATTTAGTATGGTATTTTACTGTATTTGTTTTCTGTGTTGTTGTGGGGCTCGAGGTAAAACTATAAGTTTATTGCATTTGATTGATCTTGGAAAAAAGAAGAATTGATGAATGGATGTGTTTCCGAGATATCACGAGATTGGGAACACTGGCCACGTCTTTATCATTTTTTTCTTCTGCGCGCTCTCAGTACCTAGGGTAAAAGTACACAGACCTATATTTTTATTCATATGAATTGATTTAACATGAGAAAAATCTCATTAGAATCGTTGTCTAATGAATGTAAGTCGTATTGCTCGCATTTCATAGAACTTGTGTGATATAAGATGCTCATTCGATAGCAATTCACATTATAGGGACAGTACCTGTGTGCCTGATGAGTGTGTTTATGTTTACAAGATTTTTCCACTATTGCGATAGTTCTTATATCCTTGCTATTAAATTCTTAATTCTTATTCTTATTTCAAATCCTCTTTACCTTACCTCTTATTCTTATCATATATTCTTATATGCTTATAGGCTAAATACGCAAGTAGGTATTTGCCATATAGATCACAATATAAAAAGACTTTAGATCGATTCCTAGGCACTCTCTTTCACCTAACTAACATACAGCATAGGTCGCTAGCGATTAAGCAATATACTGGAGTTCAGTAGGAGCAGGGAACAGAAAAAGCGTGGTAGAAAGAACGCAGTGGACGGCCACAGATAGGTCGGAAGAAGATTGAAATGAGTCCTGCAAACACATCAGAAAAATTAAATAATTTTTATACCTCCAGTGAGAACTCATCGTGTTCAGAAAAATCTACCACTGAAGCCCTCATCGAGATCATGCGGAACGATTCCCTCTCCTTGTCAGGTGGGATTTTCATACCCTTGGGCCAACATCCATGCCGTACCCCCAAACCATTTATTTCATGTCTTTCTCCTCCTTCGCCTCTGCCAAACTCACATTTCACTGTCCCTCAGGCCATATCCTTTACCTACTCATCAATTATTTCTTCGGAATATCTAGTCAATCGATTTCCAGCAATACTCACAACCTGGCTACGTTTAATTTTCTCTCACCACCGCTTCTGCTGTCACCACATACGGGTCTATAACAACCCTAATATGCGTTCATAGGATATGTCCTGCATTTATAAAATTCTTCTCATACCTATAGCACAGGGAGCCCCTAAAGGAATTCCCTTACCTCAGGGCACTACTACCACTTTATACATACAGCGGTATTATATTAAACTTTTTTGTCGTCCATTGTCCGTCAAAAATAATATCTCCTTCAAATAAACCCTATTGTTACAGACAATATTGCCCAAGCATCCATGTCATTCACCATCGTTCGGAATATCCAATGTCATTGAGTTGAATCTTTCAGCGACACAGGAACTCCATATGATGTCCGATATATAGATTTTTATATCTACAACTTAACTCACCTCTATGCAGAAGAGCCCTCATATTCAACCTCCATCTCGTACTAATTTAACACCCTGCAAGAAGGCTTGTGAATGATGGAATGGGCTCCTTGAAGTCGAATTGCGGATTCCCCCATAAATACGCAGAATAAACAGAGAGTTTCTATGTACGAAGGGGCGGAAAAATCCGACATTGACAAAGAAGAAGAACAGGGGAATGAGAGAATACGTTTAGTGACACATAGCAATCTTCATGCCACTATATCAACTTTATCATGTCTATATTGCATGATGATATTTAAAGATAGTGTTAAGGGTATTCAGGATTTGTTTCGGGACAGGTTGTTGTACTTCCTGAATTCACATTCTTATGCTCAATCAATCCGAGTTCAAAAGATCAAGGTTACAAAGAAATAACAAACCCAAGCCTAATTCATTATTTACCGAAGTCTGAGTATTTGTCCCTTATACTACTCTTCTATCGAAGCTTAGATTCTACTAGGGTAAGGAGAAGTCTTATATCCCCATTGTTAAGCTCTATTCAACTTTCGCCAAACTGGTTCATTTACCGGTCTATGTTTTCAATTCACAGCGAAATTGGAACACATTTAGTCTTTTCTCTTTTCCTAATCCTTTTATATAACTAAGCCCAAACACAGAAATATTCTTTTCAGTCATAACGGTAATTTGTTTTAGCAACATTCAGCGACGGCTTAATTCTTATTTTACTTTTAAACTAGAAGCTTGTAAGGCTATGCACGAATCATCAACCATTGGTTCATATATTTAAAGGAAGAGACCTGCTTAACTAGATAAGTCTGGCCATGATGGGCTATCAAGATACTTTCGATTCCACTACTAACAAAATGGCAACTCATCCCTTAATCATAAAAATTAGTTGCCTAATCAGAATATTGTTGCTAACTATTCTAGTACATTGCGTTTTCTACATTCAAGTCTGATTTACTTTGTGTACATGTGGTGATCGTTAAAAAACTTTAACTTTAATTGACTGTGAAACATTGAAACTTATAGTAACTTATAACAACGTCAGAAATAGAAGTTACGATCGGAAAATGAAAGTAACTTAGACTCATTGGATTAGAGCACGTAATTCTACTACAGTACGTACTATGATAACTTGATGGCGCAGGTGATCTATGTGCGCATATAGAGAGACACTGGGGGTGGAACCTGTTTTGGAATGCGTGAGAGAAACCAGAAGATGGTTTGGACATATGAAAAGAATGAGGGAAGGGGGGAGATTGAGAGAGTATGATGGATTGGAGACCAGAAAGGTAGGAGACCAGCAGGAAGA
>JABUQX010027357.1:7500-11012 GCA_015478945.1 Trachelipus rathkii | reverse complement strand
TGTGCGTGTGTGTGACCGCGTGTGTATAAGTGAAAATGTTAAGTGATCTATGGGTAAAGTAAGTGTTCATAGGAACATGATGTGGATAAGGTCATAGGTGAATGTGTGTGTGTGTATAATGTGTGTGCGGTTGTGTATAAGTGTAAATGTAAGTGTCGTATGGGTAAATGTAAGTGTCATAGTGAATGTGTGTATAAGAATCATAGTGAATGTGTGGTATAAGTGTAAGTGGTGAGTGTGTGTGTGTGTGTGTGTGTGTGTGTGTGTGTGTGTGTGTGTGTGTTGTTATGTGTGTGCGTAAAATGTCGCAATAGGCATGAAGTTAAGATAACCACTAAGTATAATAATTAAAATAAAAATAAAATAATAAAAAATTAATAAAAATAATATAAAATAAATAAAAAGTAATAATAAAAGATAAATAAAAAAATATTTATAAACAAAATTAAAAAAACATGAATGTTAATAAATATATGAGTTTAAAAACAGTTAAAAACAATGAGTTAAAGCAGTAAAGCAGAAAGTTTAAACAAGCTTTAAAGCAGAAAGTTAAAGCATGTAAAGCAGAAAGTTAAAGGCAGTAAAAGCAGAAAGTTTAAAAGCAGTAAGAGGCAAGAAAGTTAAAGCAGTAAAAAGCAGTAAAACAAAAAGCCATACTAATCCCCTTGTTGCTATGTAACTCCTCTATTGATTTACTGATTACTGCTTTAAGGTATGTAATGATATATGAGTTAAAGCAGTAAAGCAGAAAGTTTAAAGCTAGGTAAAAGCAAAAGCGTACTATTCCCTAGGTGTTAGTAACACTGTATTTGATTTCATTAGATTTACTGCGTTAAGGTATGTAATGTATGGAGTTAAAGCAGTAAAGCAGAAAGTAAAGCAGTTTAACAAGCAGAAGTTAAGCAGTAAGCAGTAAAAACAAAAGCCATTACAATCCCCCTTGGTGTTAGGTAACACATCTATTGATAATTTACTGATTTTACTGCTTTAAGGTTTGTAATGTTAATAAATATATGAGTTAAAGAGGTAAAACATATGAGTTAAAGCAGTAAAAACATGAGTTAAAGCAGTAAAACAGTAAAACAAAAGCATACTAATCCCTTTGTTGTTTAGGTAACACCTTCTATTGATTTACTTGATTTACTGGCTTTAAGTATGTAAACATAATTAAATTTAATAACATTTTCTACAATATTTAGTAAAATAAAAATGATTATATATCAGACACTCTGGATTTTTTTCTTCTTACATACAGCTGAAAAAAATTGTATAAATTAAAAAAGTATTTAAGTAAAAAAGGGATTAAGTAAAAAATAATGTTAATAAAGATATATATACGTGTTAAATAATAGGGCTGTATATGAGTATTACAGTTTTAGGTTGGCGAAAATGTTTTTAATAAAAATGTTTGTTAAGTATGAAAATAAAAAGAATGACTTAAGTATATATATTTTTCATGTCGCGCGGGAATATTGCGCCTGGCTGGGCGCCCACCGCGGCGGGCGGAACGCTGGGAATATTGCGGCCTGAGCGGGCGCGACGCGGCGGGCGGGAACGCGGAACTATTGTGCGCCTGCGGTCGCACGCGGCGGTGGGAACGCGGCAGGACGGTGACGCGGCGAGGTCGCACCTGCGGGGTGCGAGGCAGGCATCTTTTGCGGGTGGCGTCATGCTGAGCCCTGTGTGGTTAGCTTGTAACTAGGGTGAAGACATTAATATTAACTCTGTTCTTTTATGTAGGGTAGAGATGCAGCCATCAAAGATGATTTTCATCAAAGATGAATCATTAATATAGATGGTATCTAGAGGTAGACAGAAGATGAGTCATCAAAGATGAACCTTCAAAGCTGAGGCATTCAAGGCTGAGGCATTAATGCTGAGGCATCAAGTTGAGGCATCAAAGTTGGAGGCATCAAATTGAGGCATAAAATATCGAGAGGATGATGAGTGTAAGTGTAGTGTATCTGGTGTGTGGGTGTGAGTGTTAGAAAAAATATAGTTTAATGTAAGTGTCTATGGAGAGTGTAAGTGTATAGGGTTTAATGCTAACGTGTCCCTCATGGAGAGTGTACAGGCTGCTTATAAGTGTTCATAGTGGTAATTAAGTGTCCATAGTTGAATGTGTTGTATAAGTTGTTATAGGTGTATGTGTGTGGCAAGTAATATTATATATATATATAGGCCTATAAGTGGATAGGGAAAAAGACTACCTCATAGTAGGAAGCATCCTAGCAGCTTGTTATATACACCAATCTCGATTCCTCTTACCTTATAACCTAGGGGTAGGCAAAACCCATATTAGGGCTATTCTAGGTTTCAGCGGAGGCTAGAAAAGGCTTGAAAAAAAGGGGCACTCAGTTGGCACTATGTGCACTCACTTGGCACTATGTGGCACTCACTTGGCATTCATTGGCACTCACTTTGGCACTCATTGGCACTATTGCGCACTCACTTGGCACATCACCTGGCACTGCACCTGGCACTCAGTTATAGGAATAATCTACTAGAGAACACTAATAGAACATCACTAGATACTTCTGTACGGTGATTGGGAACCATCAAAGCCTCAAGTTAGCGTGGGTCAATGACCCCATGTATCTGGCAAGGTCAAGGGGAAATATCATGTCAAACAAGTTAAGACATCAAAAGGCTAAAGTTCCCTAAAGGAAGGACAAAAAATTACCGTGGGTCAAAATGGACCCATGGAAGACCAAAGGGTAGGTAGTGTGTTTGTTCGTGTTGTCATAAGTGTAAATGTATAGTTGTCTATTGTGTAAATGTAAGCTGTATAGTGAATAAGTGTCATAGTGAATTGTGTATAAAGTGTGGTTGTGTGTGTGTGTGTGTGTGTGTGTGTTGTGTGTGTGTGTGTTGTTGTGTGTTGTGGGTGTGTGTGTGTGTGTGTGGGTGATGTGTGTAGGTGTTCAAGTTAGGAAAGATCCATACATAACGTGTCAAGGTTAGGAACGAAAGATGTGAACGGGTGGACACGATGACCAAAAAAAATGGCGTGGGCCAAAATTGACCCATAGTATATATGGCAAGGTAAAGTCCGAAATATTCATGGTCAAATAAGGTATAAAAGACATCAAAAAACGAGGCTAAAGCCCCTTAAAAGAGTGGGCAAAAAATTACCGTGGGCAAAAAATGACCCATAGTATGATGGCAAGGTCAAGGCCGAAATATCGTGGTCAAACAAGGTAAAGACATCAAAAAAAAGGGCTAAGCCCGCTAAATGAAGATCAAAAATAGCCGTGGGGACCAAAAATTGACCCATGGTCGAAAAAAATTAGGGGGGCGCAAAATAGGGGGGCAATACGTAACGGGCGTGAGCGAGAGAGCGGTGCGCAACCCTTCTTCGAAAGTTGCGAGAGAGAGAGTGTGAGTTGTGCGCGAGAGAGAGAGTGTTTGAGGGTTGCCAGAAAAATTAGGGTTGCCAAAAAATTAGGGTGCCAAAAAAATCCGGGGCCAAAAATGAGGCCGCAGTTGGTAGAGACGGCAAAGGGTTTGGT
>JABUQX010027357.1:0-2500 GCA_015478945.1 Trachelipus rathkii | reverse complement strand
TATAACCTTTTAACTAGTCCCTGCTTTATTCTATGTATATATATATATTACTACTATTTATAACAATATATAACTATATATATATATATATATATATAACTTATATTTATCTTATTATGGCTGAGATAGAGTCATCAGTACGCTTACTGTATATATTTGGTATAGTACATATACTATCAGCCACGCGCTTTGGGTTCATTTTTTCCGCTCTTTTAGTTTTTTTTTTTTTTTCCGTTTTGTTCCGCTAGTCCGTCTTCTTTTCGGGAGCGGACTATCTTTATCCAGAATATGGTGCGGACTAATAGCGGAGGGTGGTGCTGGAGGTCGTCAGGTAAATTATGGCGGTACTTGTCACATTTGTCGGGATCAAAAAAAAAAAAAAAAGCCTTCCTTAATTCCTTTGGTTCCGCTACCATTTTAAAAAAAATGAAAAATTATAGTTTACTTATTAAGAATTCTCATTGATGCTGGTTATAATAGATATATTTTTTTTTATTTAAGTTTATAACTTAATTATACTTTTTAGTCTAAGACTTATTGGGTTTTTTGATAATTAAACTTCCAAAAATAATCTCAAGCCTCCTTAAAGGTACCATATATAAAATAAACATTTAAATTGTCTCTTGTAACCACAATATAAATGGCTATTACCCTCATCTATACCTTTAATTAATTATATTATTACTAATAATACTAGTAATACTCTATCTAAATCAATTCTGTGTAAACCCATATTATATATTATTATATTATTGATAATTGTTTTTTTTTTTTGTTGTCTTTTGTAGTTGAGGTCTGAGAAGAAGAAGGAAAAGAAGAAGAAGATGGTTCAACGTTGTTCTTGGGCTTTTGTTTTTATAAGTTATGTTTTTTTTTTTTTTCTTTTTGGTTATTTGTGTTTACTTAATTTAGTTTTATGTGTTTCAGTGTTTAATGAACTATTTAAAAGAATATGTGATATATGAACATTAACATATCATTCATTAATGACTAAAAGGAAAAAGGAAAGGATAAATAAGGAGGACAATATATTTTATTAAAAATTTATTAATAAGGAAACCACCTCTGGCTTCAGAGGTTCCTCTGTGTTAATAGCGCACACACGACGAGAGGGCAAGCTCATCGGAGTTTCAGAGATAGTCACAATTACAGTTACCAACAATAAGGAAGATACGTCATCGGATATCTTGCAAAGAGAAGCAATTTGCCTTTATTTTTTCTATATTTCTATTATTCTCAATCTCATGGGATTGATTCTAAGGGGGGAAATAAGGTTACATTGCGGTTTCAAAGAATACGCTGTGCACAGGGGGTTCGAGGGAACTTATATGTAATTTTTTCTGTTTGTTCTTTGGAGGCATTCTATATATATATATTTATATATATATTTATGCACTACTATTTCTACTATTTAAATAACATTTAAATAATCAACAATCAAGTATTAATTCATTTATTTTCTGTTTTCTCAACATATATACATATCAATAATATCTCTCCTGAGTCTGTGTAGTGTGTCGGAAGGACCCATAAAGAAGAGGACTTCAAACCAGTTCCTTAAAGTAAGGATAATTTCGTATCACTTTATTTTCAATTGGTAGCAGAGCGTAGTTGCTCTAGCGTGGCCATTGTGATAGAGAAAGGATGGACAAGAAGGTAGAAAAGACCGAGAGTGGTAGTGGTGGTGATAGCTTTGAAGGCAGGAGAGGGAAGAGGGGGTGTCCACCATTTAAGGGTGATAGCTCCGATGCAGAGGACTATGAGATGTGGAAGAAACGAATCGACTGGTGGGTAAAGTTGAAATGGAACATGAATACGAAGTGGTCCCTGGCGGAGAGATTTGCTGAACTTAGGAAAAAGAAGGCATTTTGAATGTGTGTATATACACATTAATCCTGGATGGTGTTTTAAGTAAAAGAAGACAGGAGTGGCAAAAGATATTAACAAAAGAGTTGGAAAGATACGGAAAAAGAAAAACAGGGATAGATATGAAACAAAATTTTGGAGTATTTTTTATATTAAGAGAAATGAGGGAGAAAGTATGAGGGAGTATGTAGGAAGTATGTAGGAAGATATGAGCTAATCGAGGATAAATGTAAGAAGGCAGGGAAAGGGTGGAACTTAGGGAGGACATGAGATGCGGTTCATGTCTGTTGGATAGGGTGCGAAATGTTAAGAATTAACACCCCGAAGCAGATGCGTATTATAGCGTACTGTGGAAAGGACCAGTTTGGGGTATTCCAAACTTTTAAAGATGGGCTTATAAATGTGTGGAACAGGAGGTTTGGAAAGAGAGAAAGGACACAGGACAATAAGGGTTGGTGGACACAACAAAGGAAAGGGTTTTACAGAGAGTAAGAATACTGGAACTAATCCAAGGAATCAATACGGGCAAATCATGAAATGTATTGTATGCAGATCTGAGCATCATTTTGCAGCGGATTGTCCTCAGAAGGGGCGTTGGAGGAGAACGGCAGAGAGTTCAGGAGTAGGAAGAAGA
>JABUQX010027356.1:37500-45778 GCA_015478945.1 Trachelipus rathkii | reverse complement strand
GACATATAATAGGTAGCGGCATCCACCACTTCTCTTCACTGCTCCTATCATCATCGAGTATAGATAGGTGCTACTATTATATCTTATTAGTGGGGTTTTATCAGCTAGCTTAATAATAGTAAGTATTCCATATTTAATTATTAGAAACTATATTTATTTATAAATTTTAATATATTTTTTACAGTTGTCAAAATATAACCTATATATATATAATATATATATAAATATATATATATATATATTATATATATATAGCCTATATAGCTACAGTAGCTATAGCTATAAGAATTTTTAATTCACAATATGGAGTTAGTGAGTATGTTATTTGTAAACGTAATATATATATATACCTTACATCAAATATCCATACTATATACGCCTAAACATGAACTTGTCAGCTCTTGAGAAAGGATACGCAGGCTTATTAAAAGTATGAAGGGATAAATTAATATGAGTTAAGTAGATAATCAAACATAAGATATGATACTTGTAGAAGAGAATTCCAGATAGAACATAGTATAATGCGTGTGTCAATGGAAATAAGATAAAGAAAGCAACCATATGAGCTAATGCGAAAACCAAGTCTGGAGTTATATCTAAGACATCTAAATCATAAATCAAATAAAAACTTATGATATGTCTGAACATCTTCATGAGCATGACTATATTAAATATATATATTATACTACACTTATTGTTTATTACTTTATACGTAAGGTATGAGCGTCGAGTAAAGTGTGGTGGTAAAGTCAGTAAGGTTAGGGGATTAAGTTTATCCCTATTAAGAGAGTAATTTTGCCATCTATCATAAGTAACACTATAATATATATATTATTAGTATATAGTATAATAAAGGAATATATAAATAGATACTAACCAAAACTATTATCAGACTGCACCTAGATACAATATTTATATTATATAAAGGTATACATTTATATATAAATACTTAGATAATAAGTTATCAGGACAATGATTTATATTATTTATATAAAGTTCTTTTTATGGCACATTTATAGACTACGAGTTAATAATACTCACTATACTATATTCAATCATATAAGTACTCGGATGAAACCCTAAGTATAATATAAGTACCTATAATATAAGTACTATATATACTATCTAGCTATTACTCTATACTACCTAACACAGAATATATATGTAAGTATATGCAATATAATACTTTAAAATATATACTAATAGGTTAGTACGGTATGAGAACCTACCTTTGTATATTAAGGTTGGAAGATAATACTGATATAGAAATGAAGGAATAAACAAAGTTACTTGATACATACCTTAATAATAATAATATGATATAATAATACATTATTACTATATATACTACAGTTATATCTTCTCTTCTAGAAGCTAGCCTATATATATATATATATATATATGATACTAATACTTATATGCATAAATATAAGTTTTTGTTAGATATTATATTATTATATATGTAAATAATATAGATGAATTAATAAATACATTATTTTTTTATATGTATTATTAAATAAATAGTTAAGGATACCTATAATAGGATGTTTTTTATTAAATTCAATTGGGGCTGTCACCCTTAATATCTACCTCCTGAATTACTCGAACTATCTGACCTCCTTTTAAAAATGACCAATTAGAGAAATGTCAATTAAAATGTCAATCTAATTAATATAGTCACAAAAGAATAGACACCATTTAGATACAGAGCCTTAGTTTTTGTTGTTTTTCAAATTTGGACCTAATCATAAGAAACTCAAGAAAAATAGATTGAATTAGTAAGTTAAACTATAACCTACCTACAAGTTTTATAAGGAAGCTTATGAAAAGGTTTATAAAATGCTTATTAAAGGGTTTATTAAAGTTTATATCTGGGTTAATTGTTTTCATTGTTTATATAATCTGATTATTTACTATTATTTTTTTTCTCTTTTCTCTAGTATTCCTCCAGCCCGAGTAATAGCATATTATATTCTTTGTGTTTGAGAAAAAGAAAGACTTTTAATGACAAATAGAGGTCACTATAATTTCTATAGAAGTAATAAAGAGGGATGACAGTATAAATTAGGTAGTAATATTATATATATATATACACGAGTTTGATAATAGAAAGTATATGTATATAATAAGTAGGATATATATATTATTAAAGTTATCATATAAATTAATAATAATTATATCATATATATATATATAGACATATATATGATAGTTGGATAGAAGTTTAGATGTTAGTATACTAAAATGATGTAGAGTATAGATATATAAGATTACATATTTAGTAATTATAGTATTACATCTGTAAAACTAATAAAATAGACTATCAGATATGAGTAAATTAAATATTAAGAAAGTTATTATTAGTAGATATAAGTTATAATTATATAAAAATACTAATAGATATCATACTACTTAGTAGATATATAGTATAAATAACATCCATATATATATTATTTGCAGAAACTTTGATTAGTGTTCCAGAATTTATCCCGATTTTTTTATATTTTTCGGTTATTAATGTTTCTGGTATCTTACATTATTGATAAGAAACTAATTAATTTAATTAAAAATATAAAAAATACAATGTTTAACAATTCTCTCTCTCATCTCTCATCTCTCTCTCTCTCTCTCAGTCTTCCGCTCTCCCCCTCTCTCTCAGATCTCTCTAAACCCATCCTTAACTCTAATCTCTCATCTTCTCTCTCTCTCGTCTTCTCTCGCCACATTTGGCTAGCTGATTTCTTCATGTCTCTATAACTCGAAAAGCTCTAAAATCATCGATTATAAGTATATAGAGTGTAAGGCACACAAACGCAAGCAAGGAACGCGCTGATAAACTAGCGCCCACTGCCTTAACCACATCAAAGATCGAATGGAACAACACTACAAGGGCAGGAGCAAAAAAATGGAATGCCTGATTGGAAAAGCTGTGAATTGACGTCCCAGAAGGAACCACGAGAGCCCTATGTTGTATACAGTATCTGTTTAGTGAAGAAAAAGATCACCGTTGTCGGTCTCCCCAAGTAAGAATTAAACGTGTTCTTCCCGCCAGAAGGGTTCACGGCTCGAATCATAATGCTCAAAGTAAGATCACCTGATTTTATCAAGAAGTCACGAGAAAAAGAAAAATGCTAAAAATATTAAGAAAAGATGGTTTGAGTTTTGTGTTTTCAAAGATGATGATGTTGTAGTTGTGCAAAAAAGTATGCCGATTATAAAGATAACAAGGAATTGAATTTCCTATTGAGTCCATTTAAAACAACCCTGTTTTCTCAGCCCCAATTTGAGATTCGAAAATGATCAGAGGTCGGTTGCTCCAAGGCCGTCCTTGTAACAGCAGCTGTTTGAAGTTGAGTGGGACTCCTTTCCAAATGAAAGGCGGAATCGTCAGGGAACAGAGTAGGATATGTGATGAGGTAAACATAGATAGAAAAGGTCATCGATGGGGGGAGGGGGTAGAAAAGATTAGGGAAAGCGAACAAAGCCCTGAGGAATGTCAACAATTTAATAGATATGATTAAGAGAAAACTCTGGCCGTTTACAGGAGTATAAGGAGAATGATATAGCAATGATATTATTATTATAATTAATTATTATTTATTATATATATATTAATTTATTAATGTATTTGTATTAATATTAATTTGTGCTTGATTCATTATTAATTATTATTTATTATTACTGTACTATTATTATTTATTATTATTATTATTATTATTAAATTCACATAGTTTTTCTAGCTTACCTAAACTACTTTCCTTTGTTATTATGTAAAATACTATTACTGTTTTCCCAATCAAATTATAACGAGTAGACTTCAGTTGTAAATAAATTGTTGACAACAAATTATTAAACGCCCCTTACAAAATTATGAAAGGGAAAAGCAGATTCACATGAACTGACATCACCATAAAAGAAGATGAGAAGTTTTGGCGATTTAGAAAGGATAGAAAGATTTTGCGAACAAAGAATACCTAAGAAAGAATAAACAAGTAGAGAGGAAAACTAGTAGGGCTGTAGTAGTATAATGAGAAGGAAAAATCAGAAAAAGGCAGCATATAAAGTTTTTATACGAGAAATAAAGGAATTTATGGATAAAAAAGAAACATAATGGCCCGCGCTTCCACAACACTGAGGCAAAGAAAAGTGGCATTAAGTTATTTAGAGGCATAAAAGAATGTAGTTGAAAACGAGGGTCGCGCAAGTGAAGACAACGGAAGCACACTTTCACTCAAAACTCGGAAGAGGAAATGCCAATCCGGGCCAAACCCGCTTCCTAACGTATCATTATGATTATCAAGCGAAACAACGCAACAAAAAGGAAAATGTAATCTCAGGCAAAGGCATAAGGACACCTGAGAAGAGAAAGAGGCCAGGACAAGCAGAGCACACAAACACCCAACAAAGAATCCGTCAAGCCCAGGGATTTGAACATGAGTTAGAGCGACCCCGACCACCACACCAACCCAAATTATATGTATACGTGCAATGTCAGAAAAGTAATTTAGTGATCTTTCTTATTAATTTAACCATTAGACGATGTAGTAATTATGAAATCGCGTAATTTTGGGCTTTCAATAATATTATACATAAACTTAATGTAGTATGCCTTGAAAAATAATTTACTGTATTACTGAAATAAAACGCGAGTTAAATTTGTGAAGGTTTTCATTATTCAATAATATTTATAATGTTTGTTTTGGAAATTAAAGTAGGCATTGGAAATAAAGTGGAATTTAGAAAGTGTGAAATATAAATTTAATATTAGAGTATGTTTAACCAATGTATAAATATACATTTTATTGGAGTGGCTTGAGACTGAATTATATAGAATAAAAATGTGTCATCGCATATGTGGACTCCAATTGTTGCCACGAAGAGAAATGATGGACATTGAATTTATTATTACACAAAGAATGTACATGGGATCATGTGTTCTGTTATCTGCTCCACCTTCAAGTAAGAATATTGAATTATATTGAATTGCGATACACATTTCATAATTAATTGAAGTGAAAATGTTGTAAAGTCAAAGTGAAACTTTAGTATGAACACGCAGCTTCAGCTCTCTAAAAAATATTAAAAGAAAAGATCAATGCTAGTGTTAACACCTAACTAACATAACGCTTGTACTTAAAGTATATATAGGTTTAAGAGTATCTATGTTAACCTAACTAAAATTTTCGCTAATCCTTAACCTCTACTTAAGCTGATAAGTAGTAGTCGATGCAAATATGAAGCTATTTTATGGTCAATAATTTATTACACACTCTGGCGATTGCTAAATACTACACAAGCAACAAAAAGAAAAAACACGCATGTGGCACCAAGAGATACACACTTTCTTAGCGTTTGATTTTTGAAAAAAAAAATTGGCTGGAGCTTAACTGAAGGCAGATAATCCGGAGCATGAGCCGTCTCACTGGCATTTAATATCTTCTCGCAAACAGTGTCTATGCATTATTTCGTCAATTGACTGAATTTTGCTTCTACTTTTTGATCTATTTGAATACAGGATATGACACATTCTACCCCACGCCCATTCGTCAATTAGGCAAATTAGGATAAAAACGGGTACGTAGTGTTTACGCATAATCACAAAAGGATCATTTATTCATGAATAATGAAAAATAAAAAAATGAATAGGATTTACATCCTAACTCAATAAATATTGTACATGCATGGCTTAGAGTCTTAGACCTACAACACTAATAGAGCGACAGAGCTTCATGCTAGTAGATATTAGTAGTTTTAGAAACAACAAAAGAATAAATTTAATAATAATAAGATCATTTTTATATATTATTCGTTATAGTGGCAGTTTGCTGTATCATATATATAATTTAGATATATAATAAAATAATATTATTCTATAATATATATATAAGTATATTATATAGTATTATATAATAATAGGTATAAGTAAATATATATAATAATATAGTAATATAGATATAATTATTTATTATTATATATTATAATATATCTTATTACATATATATATTATATTATACTATATATATACATAACTATATATACATATATATATATATATATAATAACAATAGTATATGAAACATCTTGCAATTTGTTAATAAAAATTCTTGTCACTTGTTTTATTAAACCACAAATTTACGTAAATCGACGTTTCGGAAAACTACATTCTCTCATCATCAGGAAATTATTTACTGTAATATCTGTGAAGAGACAGACGGGATTTATTATATGTAAGTATACATTATATGATAATAAAATGTATTGTCCGGGCTGAAGAAAAGACTGGCAATAGCACTCATGTCGAATCAGGTTGAACACTAATCAAAACAGATGTGATTGGAAAGGACCACTGTCAATGGAGAGAGAGAGAGAGAGAAGAGAGAGAGAGAGAGAGAGAGAGAAGAGAGAGAGAGAGAGAGAGAGAGGATGTTGAACAAATCTGTCAAACTCTTTCCATTCTTCATTCTCTTTCCAACGTTCCTTTCTCAATTTTTGTTTTTTCTTCCGAAAACTTCTTCGGTCTTTCTTCAGTTGCTTCCTATTTTCGTTTCAAAATTTCTTCTTATGATATCCAACACAACCACAGCCGAATTATAAATAAATAAATAAATAAAATAAGATAAATAAATAAGAACTAGTATAAAAAAGACTGTGTGAAGCTTAAATTCACAAATACATCTAAGGAGTGGCAATCCTCCACCCTTCAAAATGTCTGAACTCCACACTCTTGTCTCATACATGAAAAAGGTTTCCTCTGAACGTAATATTAAAATTCTGCTCAGTCTCGTAATTCTGATACACAGAACTTATGAGATTAAAGTAGCATTTGCGTCCCATCTATGAGCCTGGAAATGGCCCGGAAAGCAAGCACGAATCGAAACCATGGATTTGAGGAGAATAAAAGATTTTTAGTCCTAAGAAGGAATGAACCTGCTCATCCATTAACAATTACAGTTCCCCACTTTATGGGCAGAATCTGAAGCGTCTTAAGAGTCAAAGCAGTCACTTCAATTAATAGTTAGCGTAGAAGCACGCAAGGCCTCCCAATCGGCCAGTGATCAAAGTGCCAGTAAAACCGCATAGGGCAGGATGGAGATGTTTGGAGAGAGTATTGAAAATTAAGTGATCATAAGGTTGGTGTTCCAGATTCTAACACGATAGGAGCGGAGGGTGGGTGTATTTTATAGAAGAAAAAAAGGACTTAGTGGTGAAACATAAGGGTCAAGTGGTTGTGTTCAAGAATTGGTTGGGGACGATCCGGAATGTGTGGTAGTTATTTAATCAGTTTGCTTTCGCAGATCGGGATTGGAATACTGCATGGATTCGGCTTCCCTCCAACTAAAATCACAAAGTACGAGAGGGAACCCCAACAATTCCAGTTTGTGTAACATTTGAAAATCCCTAAAAGCGGACGGTCAGTATTTGGATTGAGAAGATTAGTAACAGTCTACGTGAAGAAGTAGTAAAGGTAATCAAAAAAAGCCTGAAAATCTTATTCTGTTAGGAGAACAGTAGCAGAAGCATAAGATATGGTAGTAGAAGGTAGAAAGAATTTAAGCCACAGAAACATCGAAGTTAGGAGATTCGAGATTCCTCGAGAACGTGTTATACGGGAAGTTTTATATACATAGGCCACATAGTCTTCCCCACCCGCTTCAACGAAAATTATAAAATATAAGGTTATAGTTGGATATATATAAACGAGTTTGAAGGATTGAAATTTTCTTCACAGCCTGCTGGGTCTGCGAGGAGCCAAGAGCAATAAAAATAGGTTTAAGAGTTTAGAGAGGGTAGTATTCCAATGGAATGCATGGAGTTTAGTAAGTTGCAAGCCATTGATGGTTGGTAAAGTCCAAAAACGTAAAGCCACGCCGGTGCAATCCTTGCTATCATAATCATACCGCAACGCACAGCACACGCACCGCATGACACGCACACCGCACACGGCACACGCAATCCAACAAAAAAAAAAAAAAAAAAAACCAGAAACAAGAAACAAATAGACAAAAACCAAAGGAGAATGAGAAAAAATTTATTCGTACGCTAAAAAAAACCTAAATTTTAAAAATTAAAAACGATAAAACTCACTAATTTACAGCAAATATCTAAAATATGAAAATCCAGAAAGTTTAAAAACAACTCACGCAACTCACACGCTCTCCACGCAAAGTTGCGTCCAAAAAACAAATATCCATGTGAATCAAAACTAAAAAGTTAGATAAATCTGTAAAAATTAAACTTAAATGGCGTTATGAATTTCTTAACGCTAAAGCCCAAGTTG
>JABUQX010027356.1:0-32500 GCA_015478945.1 Trachelipus rathkii | reverse complement strand
TGGTGTGGTGTGAAATGTGTGCGTTGCTGGTGTGGAAGAGAATGAGAGAGGAAGAGAAGGAGTTTGCAATTTTGATGAGTGACGCTGTGGTATGAAGCTATGGTAGACTTTGATTGTGTGAGTCCTAGAATTCTAATGTTAAATTTAAGTTTGAAAAGGTTCAAGGTATGTGTGGTTGTGACGAATGGTTCATCTGAGAGAAACGTTTGAAGAGAGTACGATTTTTTGGATGGGGATATCTGAATGATGTTCTGGAATGGGGTGAGTAGGAGCTTTTGATTGATTGGTTTTGGGGACTGCTGAATGGCTGGATAGATGAACGAAAAAAGAAGATGGTATAACAGATGATTTTGGAGGTTGTGGGAGAAAATGAGAATGGTAGGAAGTGACTGGATGGTTTCTGTGAAGAGAGAGGTGTGAAAGTAATACTTTCTTGGAGCACAAGAGAATTCATAAATATGCGAGTTGGTGTTAGGTAGAGATTGTATTGATGTGAAAAGCATGGTTGACTTTGTGTTGGTGAAGAAGGAGATGTTGAGGTATGTGATGGATGTTAAATCAGGGAGGGGGTCAGAGATGATAATGTCAGACTACATAGGTAGTTTTATATAAAATTAAATTAGTGGGTCATAGATGGAGAGGAAAGAAGGAATTTGGTTGAAGTTAAGTGAACAGGGTTATAAGGAAAGTTTGTGAGAGAACTTGCAAATAAGTCAGTTGAATGTGAACAAGATGAAACTGAACAAATCTGGAAGCAAATGAAAGAAGTGTTTGTTAGTAGTGCCTGAGAAGTATGTGGGTGTGCTGAAGTAGGAAGAAAAGTGTCAATAGTGAGTGGTGGAATGAAGAGATGATTAAGCAAATAAAAGTAAAAAAGAGGCATGAATGAATGTGCTAAATCCAACGATAAGGTTTTGATAGAACAATGTATGGAAAAGTATAAGGAGGAAAAAAAGGAAGAGAAAGTTGCATATATAGGAGGGAAAAAAAATGTAAATGAAAAGTTAGGAAGGAGGATGAATGGAAGCTTACAAGGAATAGGAAACTGTTCCGGAAGGAAGTATGAAATATTAAGAAAGATAGAATAGACTAATGAAAATCTTTTTAGAATAATGAATATGGATGGTGCTTTTGTGACTGATAAAATGGACATGAGATGAGTGTGGTGAAAACACTTCAAAAATCTGCATAACATTGGCAGTGTGGTGATACTGAATGTGTGTGGGTTTGATGGTGTAAGAAGTAGGTATTTTGGGGGATGAGGTAATTAGTAGGGAGGTAATAAGTGAGAAAGTTGAAGAATGGTAAACCAGCAGGTATAGATGGAACTACTGGCAAAATGGATGAAATGACCAAGAATGGAGGCAAGATTGTGATTGACTGGATATGGAAGTTGTGAAACAAACCATTTGTGGAGGGTGTAGTTCCAAAGGATTGGAGGAAAGCAGTGATAGCACCCTCATATAAGGATAAGGGAGATAAAGAGAACTGTAGAAAGTATTAAGTCTAAGTATTAAGTTTATGGAGTGTTGTAACAAATAGATGTCAGTATTTTGCTGAAGAACAAGGTGCATTTAGAAATGGTAGAGGGTGTGCAGATCAAATATTTATATTGAAACAAATGAGCGAGAAAATAAATTTTACTTAGGTTTTATAGACTTGCAACAGGCATATGGCAGGATTAATAGGGAAGCTCTGAGGCAGATGCTAGTATGGTGGTAGGCTTCTAAATAGATAGTACATCAATAGTGAAGAGTATATATGAATAAATGGAGTGGAGACTGAATGGTCTATTATGAAAAGTGGAGAGACTCAAGGATGTTATATCTCCTTGGCTATTAAACTTGTATATGGATGGGAGGATGAAAGAAATAAAGATAAGGGTGGTAGTGGAGGGTGTTAGATTGATGGAGAATGGAAGTATGTGGAGGGTGCCCTGTTTTTTGTATGCCAATGATTTGATTGTGTGATGAATCTGAAGAAAGTGAGAGAAAAGGTAGAGGGGTTTGGAATGGCGTAAAAGAAGGCGTTTTAAAGTAAATTTACCTAAATAAGAGCAAAGTGATGGTGGTGGGTGAGGAGAATCTGCCGTGTACAATGTTGGATGGTGAGCAATTGGAACAAGTATCCGAGTTTAAAAATATTTAGGCTATCATCGTTGTATGAAAAGGGAATGGATGATGCAGTGTAGTAGGAAAGTACCGTAGTGAGTGGTATGAAGGTGGCTAGTGTAATTAAATCCTTGGTGAATGCAAAAGGACTAAGCCTTTAATACACTAGGTTTCTGCATGCTGTTACCATTGTTAATATGTAGTAGTGAAATTATGGTGTGGAATTAGAGGTATAGATCTAGGGTGAGTCTAATATTACCTTCAGATTGCGGCATCACTCGCTGCTACTCGGACCTCTGAGCAGCTTACAGGATAAAGAATCGATGAAATGAGGAATGAATGCGTTATTGAGTCGTGTGGTTTGAAGAAAGGCATGAAAGAGAATAAATATGAGTATTAACATGGTTTGGTCATATGGAAAGGATGATAGTTGATTGGTCAAACAGATGTATAGTGGTGAATTGTGCTGGAAATCCGCGCCGACTGGCATATGCGGAGAAGCATCGTCAAGAAAAAAGTCCGGTATGTAATCCGATTCAGATAAAGGAGAATAGTGAAGTAAGCGCAGTGTCGTGGATTAAGTCAGTAAAGGAGAAGAAAAAGTGGATTAAGTCAGTAAAGGAGAAGAAAAAGTGGATTAAGTCAGTAGAGGAGAAGAAAAAGTGGATTATCCACAGTCTAGTAACGAAGAGCACGAAAGGGCAATTAAGTGCAGCGAGGGCATGACTATCAGGAGCAAGAACGCGAAAGCCTGATGCCGTATTAAGCATGTAAAGGAGAAGAAAAAGTGGATTAAGTCAGTAAAGGAGAAGAAAAAGTGGATTAAGTCAGTAAAGGAGAAGAAAAAGTGGATTAAGTCAGTAAAGGAGAAGAAAAAGTAAGGGATTATAAGTCAGTAAAAGCGAGTGTCTGGTGCAGAAAAGAACTAGGAGTTTGGCATAAAGCGGAAGGGCATAATCAGCGACGCGACCTATAGGAGGGCAGTGACGTTTTGTGAGGGGGCGCGAACCAATTGACTTCGTTCTCTGGAGAACCTGGCCCAGTGCCATTGACAGCTCCACATAATTCCCCCTAGGTTAATCCATACTATATACGTATATATATCATACTTATATATATTATATACTACTCGATACATCACTCAATAGATATATATATATATATTATATGATACTACCTAAACCATCATACTATTATAAATAATATATAGTATATATAAATAACTATATATATATCATATATATATATATTCTCCTGTATACTTATTGGGAGCCTAATAACAAGTAATCTGCATTTTTTAGCACTTATTAAAAAATTTGAGGTATATATTAAAATAAAAATAATTTTGAAGCTGTCCTTAGTATTATGAATGCTAAATACCCTTAAGACGAAAACACTAATGTAATATTTATTTAATTGTAAATGTGCTTTAAGATATTTTATTAATAATGGTAGATATACAATTATATTGTAGCTATATCATCATCTTTGAAAAATTTAGAAGCAAAATTTTGGCTTTCAAAGAGGCGGTTTCTCCTTTTATTTTTATTTTTTTTTAAGTGAATATTCTCTAGAATATTTCTCATTATTTACTTGGTTCATTTTACTTTGTGTATAACTAAACACCATGAACTAGCTATAACTGAAATTTCAATTGGTCTTAGTTACTGTGCAAATGGCGCAGCATGCTTGTAGTAATTTATCTTCGTTTTATGGTCGACACATTTTTTCTTTCGTTGTAATTTTTCTTTAATCTTTTTTATATCTTTTATACTCTTCATGTTTGTCTCTAGGAGTGGTGTTATTTTAATACTCTTTATATAAAAGCTAATAAACTAAAGAAGTTATTTAAAAAAAAAAAAAAAATGGTTATTTTCATCATTTTTTTTTCTTTATTGAGTTTCATGTTTTAATTCTTGATGCGCTGTATTTGTATAATTTTTTTTCCTTTAACAAGTTTCATGTATTAATTCTTGATATTGTGTTTTATGCACTGATTATAGGGTTTATTTAAATTAAATTTTTGCAGATTTAAATTGTGGAATGCCCACCGCTGGAAACTCTAATATGTAATATCTCAACTTTGTGCTATGGGTTATTAAATATATTTTTCATTATTATTGTATATTGTATCTTACCTTATTCCTATCTGTAAGTCTTTTTCAGATATTCAAAAAATGATCATTATTTAAAACTGCAATATGTGATATCTCAAAAACCTGATGTAATAAACAAAAACCGATGGACAGATAGATTTCCGAATCAGCACCCCAGAACTTCCCTTATAAAACCATTTGGAAGACCTCTCATGCCCACGAGAAATATGTGTGACATTTGCTTAAATTAACCAGAGAAGATTATTATCTCATATATAGAATCCTTAGAAAGAAAACCCCGCTCAGAGTCACCCACTGGATTCGATGAATATACAAAAAACTTTCTTATGTAATTAATGTGGTTCTTAAAGTATATTACACGATTTAATAAGATCCTTGAAGTGAACACCAACCACTTTAATTCATTCCTTACCGTTATTAGCTAAAATGGTTAATTCGCCTCTTCAAAATTACTATTTTTCAAATTAATCAATTCGATCACTCAGACTGTAATTTACCTATAATCATAAAACAAATATCTTAATCATCCCATCACTTACTCATCTCATATATATTAGGGACTGTACCTGTACCAGAAAGAGGCCGATTAACCGAATCTGACCGATACCTCTATTTTACAGGTGCCGAACCGTACAACCACTGAGTCAGCTTCAAATTTACTTTAATAACCACATAGTACAATAAGAATAGAACATTTGTGCGACTGCCTACGGTTCAACCGTGCAAAGCATTGTGTCAGTCCCCCTGTACAACATACTTATAGATGACTCGATGATATACCTCATTGATTTCATATTTTAGGTTTGCCCGAATATATTTATTTTATGACATTAAAAATATTACCTTTAAGGAATAATAATTGCAATATAGATTAATATACTCTTGTTTATGGGTTTGTGTGTTTAACTCTTAAAAAATTTCCATTCTCCATTTCATAGCTAACGTATTAACAAGAGTTTAGCTACTAGCTTTTTTATTTTAACATGATTACAATTTACAAGAAGACTCTTTAACTAGTTACAATATAAAGAAGATAAAAATAATGATAAAAGATAATGCAGCTAATGAGCTTTTTTTTAAATGAAAAGTTTACTCACCCATCGAAGGGACAATAAGATCCAATTGTCCATTATAAATCATTATGCTCTAATGTAGATATTAATATCATACTCAAATACTCAAATTCAAAAAAAATTCGAGCAAATATCGCATTTTTCATCGCCACAGCTTTCACTTGGTAATCTGCGCGAGAGACTTTTCCTTTTTGGGCGGTGTTCATTCCACCTAATCCATACACTATTAAATAAGCTCTTATTCGAACTGATAAGGAGGCTGCGAATAATTATTGCCTGCAAGCACTCGATAATTAATGAAAACCTTGGATATCTCCCATTTTCATGGCCCACTCGGCCATCGAAAGGATCTCTTCTGTTAGGCCAGCACTATGCTTTAGGAGAGGCCTCTTATCATCTTTCATCGACTGCAAAACTGAATTTTCTATACTGCTGGTTGACTTGTCTCTAAAGTGTTTTACGATGAGTTCCTCGCGCGCTGTGATTTGGCCTTTCTGAATGGCTAGAATGGCCAATTTCGGTCATTGAACACTGTAATTCAACAGTCTTAACATATTTAAACATCCTTCCTACTCTTCTCAGTAGGGTTTAATTTGCTGAATAGCTTACCATCTCCATATCAGTGCTGTGCAGGGGGTTGCAGATATTGGCGGCTCTCCACTTCCTCTGATCACGTTTTTTTTCTTGTATCTTTTTTTCTTTTTTTGATTCAATCGAGCCAGAGCAAAGCCTCCCTCGGGTTATTGCTTAATTTCTTAATGCATCAATATCTAGCTACAAGATGGTTGACCGTCCTCGATGGTGCTCAATTCTTGTGGGGTATTCAGCTCACGCTTAAGGAATTGCTTGCTCTAGAAACGCGCTTTTATTCCTCATTGATTTTTTTACATGTCTGTCACCGCCGCTCACGGGCAGAACCCTATATCAGGATGTCCACGAGGTGATTGATGACACCTCAACAAAGCTCCATCTTGTGGATAACGCAAATGCATCAGGTCATCCATATGAGCACAGAACGCAGGGCTCTTAAAGTGAGTGACAAACATTAAACTTTTGAGTTAGGAAACACAGATTGGCATCGAAGAGAAGGTGGAAAGAAAGAAGCACACCGCGCAGATGAACCAGTTCCTGGAGTTACTAACCCACTCAACACAAAACTGCATGTTGCCACACACGCCATCCCCTTGCTTACGAACGGGCGTCGTAGAAGGTGGTGGGAACGCGAGTGGCCACCACAGTTCCCTCAGAGCAGCTTGCCTCTTGACCAGTGCCTACTAGGAAAGGGTGAAGCACCAACATCGCCGCCGCAATATAAAGGGTTGCAGGAACTAGGCAAAGTACAGCCGACGTTATATCAAGCTCCCTTACCGACTTTGACGCCCTTTGACCTCGACCCTTACCTGCCAAAAGGCCCGGAATGAAACTAGACAGTAGCGCCATCCCGTCCCCACAAGATACTATGCGTGAACGAGCTACAGATCATCACTCCCCCATTAAGTGGCCGGCACTGACTGCAAGCACCCGTCTGTGTATAGGCCTGGGTACCGAGCTACAATGCCCTCGAGAGATCCAGTGAAACAACTAGGCTCTCGACTCTAATAATACTAGATCGCGAACTGCCCAGTTTCCTTTTGAGGCCGCGCGCGAACCTTGACTACGCAACCACGCTTGTGAATTTGAGGTTTTTAAAACATTCTTTTTGTCTTTGATTTATAAAGGCCAAGGGCAGCAGTCTTATATTACGTCAACATGAGAGACGCCTGAGAGAACGTCGAACAAGAGATTCAGAAAAATTATACGTGGTCTGTATAGAAGAGAAGGAGAGATTTGTAGAAGTTGGTGTTTTTAAAGAGTTTAATTTCACAAGATTGAGACGACCCAACCCGAATATTCTACCGACTCAGCGAGATTAGAATCGGGAAAAGATTAAGACGAAGGCAATTCTAGAAGATAAAAGAGGAGCAGAATTGATATGAGCTGAAGAATGAAGGGACAAGTCATCGACATATGAGTGGAATAGAGTTAGATGTGCAGGTGAGGAAGATCATTGATGAAAAAGCAGGGAATTAAAGTAGGAGATAAAACAGAACCTGAGGAACACCACTATTGACATGAAAAGAAGAAGATCGCCCCATCAACAACAAGCGACATTGAGCGCATTTGGAAAAGAAAGCTAGAATAATAGCAAAGAGAGAAGGAACCCAAAGGAAGGGAGCTTGGAAGGCAGTGACGCGTGCCATACCCGCGTCATGCTTTGGATATGTTCAAGCGCCACCACACAAGTATCCCTCGTAGTTATAAGGGCGGACAACCATAAATCTGTTAAATAGGAAAAGTATTATCGCCAGTATATCTCGAGCACCGAAAGCCTACTTGTAATCAGAAAGAAGGGAAAGAGATTTCCAGTAATCTAAGAAGTTGAGAGTTGAGAAGGGTTTCAAAGATCTTAGAAAGAATACAAGTGGGAGCTATAGGGCATTAGTTAGAAGGATCAGAGCAGCATCATTTTTTCGGATAGGTGGACATAGCGCGCTTCCAAACACTGAGAAAGTATGCTAGTATTCAGCATCAATGAGCAAATCCTTGAACGGAGGGGTGGGTTCAGCACGGAGCACACTTCCTCAAAATCCGGAAGGAAATGCTATCGGGCACCTCCTTCCTAAACGTTCATAAGATTTTCAGGAGCTCCCATGCCAACCGATCAATTCGAAATGATAGGTAAAAGGCATAGGACACCTGGAGAGGAGAAGGAGAGGGAAGAGATACCAGAATCGTCCAGGGTTGAATTAGAGGAAAATAGGGAGGCCAAAGAGATGATTGGCCTTTTCAGTTGGAGTTATTAACAACAGAATCATCAGAGCGGATTAAGAGGAGGAAAGGATGATTTACAGAAGTTGTTAGAGATGGTTTTTTGCAAGAGTTCTGACAGTAATCGTTCCAGGTGGTAAGCGCATTTTCGTTTAATGAAATACCGCTTGCTCCTCGATTTGTATCCTGCAACGATTCTGAGCTGAATAAAAATTGGCATGAGTGATCGCGAGAACGAGAATCTTTTCCACACCAAGCGGGCACTGTCTTCTCAGCAATGAATCGGCCAGGGATAACAAGCACAATCGAACCATGGATTTTGAGGAGACAAAAATTGTAGTCCAAGAAGGAATGAACCAGCTCATCCATTTTCATTTACAGTTCCCACTTTATCGGCAGAATCTGAAGCGTCTTAAGAAGCAAATCAGTCACCTTCAATTATAGGTTGCGTAGAAGCAACGCAATGCCCCCCAATCGGCCCGATCAAAGTGCCAGAAAAAAAACGGCATGGGTTGGATGGAGAGTGTTGGGAGAAGTACTTAAAAATAAGTGATATAAGGTTGTGGTCAGATTTACCGATAGGAGGAAAAAGTGGTGTATTATAGAGAGAAGGGACTAGTGGTTAAACATAGGTTCAAGGGTCAGAATCGGTTGGGCACGATCCGGAATGTGTGGAGGTTATTTAATCAGTTGCTCCAGATCGTTGAGAATTACTGAATGATTCGGCTTCCTCCCCACATAAATCAGTACGAGAGGAACCCACCAATCAGTTTTGTGTACATTGAAAATCCCCTAATAGAGGACCTCAGTATTTGGATGAGAAGTATAACAGTTCGTGAGAATTAGTAAGGTAATCAAAAAAGGCATGAAAAATCTGTTCTGATAGGAGAACAGTAGCAGAAGCATAAGAATATTGTAGTAGAAGGAAGAAAGATTTAAGCCACAGAACATCGAGTAGGAGATTCGAGATTCTCGGAGACGTGTTTAGGATGTTCTAATTTAACATAGGTACTAGTAGCTGTATAGTTTGGAATATAAAATAAGTATAATTAAATATATATAAAACGAGTTGAAGGATGAATTCTATAGCCATCTGGGTCTCAGGACAAGAGATAGCAAAATTTAGGTTTCTAGCAGTTAGACAAGTATTAGTATTCCATGGATGCAGAGAGTTAAGAGTGCAAGCCATTGATGTTGGTAAAGTCAAAAAGAAAGCCACGCCTGTAAATCTGCTACCATACACGCACACGCACACACAAACGCACATCAAAAAAAAAAAAAAAAAAAAAAAAAAAAAAAAAAAAAGAGGAAAAAAAATAGACAAAAACCAAAGGAGAAATGAGGAAATTTATTCGTACGCTAAAAAGTATATGTTAAAACGATAAAACCCTATTTACAGCAAATATCTAAAATGGGAATAATCTTAAAGTTAAAACACTCACGCACTCTCATGAAATGCGAACAAAAAAAAAAATACTATTGATCAACTAAAAAAAGTAGATAAATCTGTATAAATTATAATAATGGCTGTCCAAATAGGTAAAATTTAACGCTAAAAGACCAAGTTGGAGAAACGCATAAAATCTAAGTTAAAAAGGGAAATCGAGAAAAAAAAAAACTTAACTTGGTTCTAGCTATCTATATTGAACTAGATCTTATTATTTGAATCTAAAAGTTTCTTATAATTTTTCACCCAAAAAGAAGAAGTATCGGCTAGTATCGGGCATTTTAACCGATACCATCAAAAATGGCGAGACTACCGATACCGATACTATCGGTACATCCCTAATTATATATATATATATATATATATATATATATATTATATATATATATATTAATATATATATATATATATTATATATATATATATAATATATATATATATAATATACATATATATTATATTATATATATTATTTGTTGGAATACAAGCTCTTTTCCGGCTCTTTATATTTTATATATATATATATGAAAACCTATCTGCCTGTATTAAAATTTAATTCATTGAACATGAATCATCCTAGAGTGTATATACTACTATATATATATATCATATTATTTATATATATGATAGTATATATATATATATATATATATATTAATATTATATATATATATATAGTCATAATATATATTATATATATATATAGCATTATATTATATAAATATATATATATATATATATTATCAGTAATATATAATATCTCTATATATATATATATATTATATATATATTAATTATACTATATATATATCTATATCATATTATATATCATATACAATATCGTACTATATGCTAATACTATAATATTCAATGATAACTGATATATAATATATTATGAATACCATTGCTGGAATGATTATAACTTTCAATTGAGAAAAAAAAAAAAAAAAAAAAAAAAAACGGGCTGAGGAGCTGGAGCAAAAAATAATTTACTTTGAAATATTTATAACAGTGAAAAAAATAAAATTGTAGTAACTAGCTTGCTGATTAAATTTCAAAAATTTTATAACCAAAAATTAATGATATCATAAATATTAAAAGAGAGAGAGGTATAGCTGGAGATAGAGTAGAGTATTTTTAAAATTATGGAAACAGGGGTAGGCAGTTTTAAAATGAAGAGTTGGAAATGGGAAAACAATTTCTTGACTCCACACTCTATTAAAATAAACAAGGCAATTAGACAAATATTAGAATTACACATCTGCAAAAAATTGCAAACTCCAAAACTTAACTATCAGATGGGGAGACACTTGATGAGCACAACTGAAAATGTAAAAAAAATCTACAGCTGATTCAGGATAATTGACAAAGACCATTCATGACATTTGTGAAAAAGCTATGACTGATTACAGGACTTATCAAAGGATCCAGATTGAAGTGTTGGGCGTGCAATGCATTATAGAAAAATTTATCCCAAATGTAGCAATAATAATTGTTGAATATGAAACATTTTACCCAAGTTTGTAGTTAAGTTATGCAGTCTCTCGGGTATGAGATCCAAGTTTGCAGTTATACCATGAAACAAAGCAGCAAATGCCACAATGAGAGCCAAACCTCACAAAGACCCCCAAAACACCAAGTGAAGCAAAGATCATGTTTATCATTTTCTATGACATCAAGGGAATTGTATAGAATGAATTTATCCTGAAGGCCAAACTTTCAATTCTCAGATCTACTATAATGTTTTGAGACTGCAAGAAGGTACCACCCTGAACCACAGCAAAACAAAACATCATTTTACCATGACAATGCACTGGCTAACTTGTCACTCCACACTTTGGACAAAAACATGACTCTCACTCCTCACCATTATTCACTTGATTTGACCCCCTCCTTCCCTTCCCCAATAACTTTCATTGAAATCTCCAAAATGAAAATTCAACAGAAAGGTGGTACCTAGAATCCACATTAGTGAGGAAATCAAGGAGGAAAATTTTGCAGATGATACTTGGACTTGAACACAAGTACCTCCAGGGAGCATTCTGGTCATGAAAGAAACATTCAGACTATAGCGTTGTGAAAGAAAACTATTTTAGGGTAATGGTAGTCAAAAGGGGTTAAGGCGATGAGTTAAAAGTTTTTATAGCATGCATCAGTTAAAACTTTTAGAAAGCACTACATAAGTTAAAAATGCTTAAAATTTCAATAAAAATATAATCATAGAACAAATTACATTAACAAAATTTTGTAATCAATTAATGGGTTTTCAAATATAATACCTTTAAAGGATGCATTAATTGAGGGATTGCTGTAAACAATTTAGCAAAAATCATTAAGGGGACCTTTCATGTTGAAACACTAATTTTTTTTTTTTTTTTTTTTTTTTTTTTTTATATCATTCCAATAGTAAAAATTTGAAAGATTACTCTACAATATTTGTTTCAATAACACTTGCAAAATAGTGTTTAGATTTTGTGTAATTATTTCTCAAATGTCATAAATTAACATTTTAACCAGCAATTTTTAACAGTGAATTTCTACTGAACTACAAAAGATTTTTTGCAAGCAGATTTTCCACTAAAATACTTGCCATATACATATTTTATAAAAAAACTCAAAAATAGCAGCAATTTTTTTTTTTCTGGCAAAATCTCAACTTTCCCCCCCCCCCTAAATATTAAAAAGTTAACCAAAACAACCAAAAGTTATTAGGTACCTAAATTTGCTAGAATCAAATATCAAGATGTGCAATATATGCAAAAAATGAAAAAAAGAAAAAAAAAAAAAAAAAAAAAAAAAAAGTAGCTATAACATTTTTTATTGTACCCTGAAATAGCAGCTTAATGTAAAAAAAAAAAATATATATTTTTTTTTGAGTAAAAAGTCAAGTTTAACTGTGAGCAGTGACAAAACCATTAGGTAGGCTATACAACAAATTTATATAAATGAAAAAATGTCACCAAATTAGAAAAGTTTTAAAAATTTGATTTTAACCAGATGAATAATGTAGAAGTAATAATATGCCACCAATTATTTAAATTTTTCTCTTTGCAACTAAAAAAGGGAAAACCATAACTTTTTTATTACACCGGATTGCTATGAAATTTTCAGAGCATGTATAATTGGGGAAGATGCACATATTTTGTTTAGATAAATATTTTGTATACCAAACAGTTTTGCAGCTGCTCATGGGAAAATTTCAAATATTTAAAAAGTTTTCCCCATGACCATTGATTTAAATGAAAGATCTATATTGTCATTATAAAAGCTATAAAAATTTCATTCTTATCAGATGAATAATAAAAATGTTGCATGATGCCAATCATTAAAAAAAAATTTTTTGAAACTCAAAAATGAAAAACCACGAAAACTAATTTATATGATCAGTTTGGAATTTTCAGAATCGTACATAATTGCGGAAGGTACGCCTTTTTTGTTTAGATAGTTTTTGTATGCCCAACCGAAACATTTAAAAGCTTTTGAAAGTTTTCTCATGATGAGTGGCAAAACTGTTGTACTCAGGCAAATATCAAAGTTACATGCAACCAATTCTATAAAAAAAAAAAAAAAAAAAAATTTTTGAGTGGGAAACTCAAAAATAAAAGATCATGCAAATTTTTTTTTATTAATCATTCAATCAATAAAAAAAATTTCCGATCATATAGCTACTACTAGGCAAGGTTTACATTTTTTATTAAGATAAATGTTTTGTAAACTCAAGGAGTTTGCTGCTGCTTATGAGGAAATTTTGAAATTTTTCCCATGCATAGGGGCAAATCCATTCTGCATACAAAATATTTATCTAAACAAAAATGTGTATCTTCCCCAACTATACATGCTCCGGAAGTTTCATACTGATAGCATAAATAATAAAAAGGTTATCACTATTTTTCCTTTATGACTTGACAAAATTAACACTGCCCTCCCCCCATTGAGTATTGAAAATCCCAGACCTGTTCACTGTGGTACCTCTTTCTTTCCAGCTACTTCTGTTCTGTGCAACCCCTTGCATTCCTCTGTTTTTTAACTGCATTTAATCTTCCCCTCTTTAAGGGGAGGTTTTGCATAAGGGTTACTAACTTTTGCAGGTAGTAATCATCAATACTATGATTTTTAGGTTTTAACACTTTCTAGTGTAGAATTGAAAGCTTTTTCGATTGGTCTGTTTAATTTCAATAGGCAAAAAATATTTTATTCACGAGATACAGGGGGATTTGGAAGGGGGGTTCAATTTTGGCAAGTCATAAATGAAAAATCATGATTACTTTATTATTCATGCAATCAGTCGAAACTTGCGGAGCTAGGTGGGAAGATGCACATTTTTGTTAAATATAATATTTTTTGTATGGAGAACAGATATATATGCTCTGTGCATGGGAATATTTTCAAATTTTCAAAAGTTTTCCCCTATGTAGCAGCAAATCCCTTGAGTTTGCAAAACATTTTTGTAAAAAAAAAATCTGAACCTTACCTAGTAGTATATAAAAAAAAAAAAAAAAAAAAAAAAAAAAAAAAAAAAAAAAAAAAAAAAAAAAAAAAAAAAAAAAAAAAGGTGGCCATTTAACTTAAATATTTACCGGATTGCAATGAAACTTTCCCAGCTTGCATACCTCTACAAGATATACATATTTTTAGATAAATTTTTTGTATGCTCAATAGTTTTGCCGCTGATCATGAGAAAACTTTTAAACTTCAAAATGTTTCCCATGATCAGCGACAAATCTGTTTGGCATACAAAAAAATTTTCTAAACAAAAAATGTGTATATTCCCCAATTATATATGCTCTGATAATTTCAAACTGGGCATTTAAATAATAAAGTTTCCATGGTTTTTCATTTTTGAGGTGTCAAAAATTTTTTTTGTTAACATTTTTATTAATCATCTGATAAGAATGAAATTTTTATAGCCTTTAAAACTTGATGATATACACATCTTTTATTTAGATAAATTTTCTGTACACCCAACGGTTTTGTCGCTGCTAACGGGAAAACTTTTTAAAAATTTTTTTCCCATGAACAGCAGCAAAACAGTTTGGTATACAAAAAATTTATCTAAACACACAATATGTGGATCTTCTCCAATTATGCATGCTCTGAAAGTTTCGTAATAATCAGAAATATAAAAAAGCTATCAATTTTTCTTTTTAGTTGCAAAAAGGGAAAAAAGAAAAATTCAAATAATTGGTGGCATAGCTATAACTTTATTACTCATTTAATTAGAATTAAATTTTTCAGCTTGTACAATTTGGAGATATACACATTTTTTCATTTTTATAAATTTGGTGTATACCCAATGGTTTTGCCACTGCTCACAGCTCAACTTCGACTTTTTAAAAAAAAAATTTTTTACATTGAGCTGCTATTTCGGGGTATAGCAAAAAAATTCAACAATTTTATACTTTTTTGGGGGTTTTCAATTTTGTATACATTGCACTACATTTTGATGTATGATTCATGCAAATATATTAACTTTTGCTAAGTTATGGATAACTTTCATTTTAGGGAGAAAAAAGTTGAGGTTTTGAAAAATAATTAAAAAAAAAATTCTCTTTATTGCTGCTATTTGTGTGCTATTTTATAAAACATGTGTGTATGGCAAGTATTGTACTGAAACCAGCTTGCAAAAATCTTTTGTAGTTCAGCGGAAATTCACTGTTAAAAATTGCTGTTTAAAATGCAGATTCATGATATTTGGAAAAAAATTACACAAAATCTAAACACTTTTTTGCAAGTGTCATTGAAACAAATATTGTAGAGCAATCTTTCCTCTTTCGAAGTGTATAATTTATCAAAAAAAAAAAAATTAAATTGATATTGCTATGCGTAACCTCCCCTTAAAGCCCACGTCTGCGCTCACTCGAGAGATTTGTGTTAAGCTTGGGTAGGTTTTTCTATTTTATTTTTTGACCCTTCCTTGAAAAAGGTCCTGCCCGAGAGTGGTGGTGAACTGTAAAATAAAAAAAAAAATTATTAGTTTTACTTTTCACACTTTTTTAAAATTCTGAAGTAAAAACTATTTCTTATTTAATATACGGTACATTTCAAAACAAAATAGACTATTCAAATATAAAAAAAATTAAATATATAAATGTTTATAACATTTTCAATTACTTACCTACTTCTAATATAAGAAAAACTATAGAAAATAAATAGTCTGTAATTAAATAATGGTTTCAATATTCTTCAAATGAAATCTCAGACCTTTCTTTAGCTTATCACCATATTTAAAAAAATAATCTGAAAACTTAAAAGGAAAAAATTATCTAGAGCAATATAAAAATATTAAAAAAATTAACCACCCATTCTGCAAAAATGACTAGACTTACGAAATAAATCATTCAGCTTATCAAAAAATTGGCTCCTCTTTACAAATACAAACCAATCTTGAACAACAGAATCAAATCAATCAATGAAGAGATGTTAATTAATTAGATGTATATATACCATATATATAAAAACAATATAGCTATATATAAATTTAACCAAAATTTTTTTTTTAAATTCTTAAAGATTTACAAGTTTGTGTGTGTGCAATGTGAGATAATTCTTAAAACTTTTAGGTGATCACACAAATGCACAGTTTACTAACATAAGAACTTTGAATATTGACAGTAGTGACAAAATTAGAAAGAAATTTTAGAGGGAATTTCCTCATATGTAATTGACTTGAGGCAATTTGAATATTTAAGCAATTAGATTGAAAGGCAAGGGGCTAAAGAGAAATTCAATTATATAATTTCAATATGGGAAATAAAACAAATAATTCAAATGAATACCCACTTCCTTTGATGAAATAAATAGGCTAGTGTACCAGAAATTTCCTATTATTGTTCAGCAATATATGATTATATGATTGGACCGTCGTCAAGTGTGAATGCAGTAGAAATCTAAGGGAAAGCCAAATACAGAAGGACCAGAAGAGAGAGATTGGATAGTCAGGATAGTCAAGAGATGATTTTTGAAAAGAAGAAACAAAAGTCTAAACATCTACTAAAGAATTGGTTTGAATATTTTAAGAGACAGAGAAATAAAGCTTTGATACAAAACAACTAACAACTTTAAAAGGAAAAAAAAATTACCATTTTGGATTTTAAAAATGTAAAAATTTTAAACATTTAAATTTATTTCATATGTAATGTGGGTTTGAGGAGCTGCAAAATTTTAAAATAATTTCTTTTGGCTATTTTGGAAAATTAATTATTAAATACAAAAATAAAATTATAAAGAAATTCAAAATAATACATTGTAGAAGGTGAAGCTGCATTTTGCAAGGCAATCGTCGAGTCATATGATGAAGATTTTACAAATTCTCTTCCACTAGTAGCAAGGAATGAAAACCATCACCTATCTCATTAACTTTTCACAAATGGTGTTGATAGTGTGTTTAACAATAATAATAATAATAATAATAATAATAATAATAATAATAATAATAATAATAATAATAAGTGATAGTGGTGATAATAGGAATAATCTATCAATCTATAACAACTCCCAGGGGGGGCTTTCACCCTGTCAGTTGGTCCAGCATCTTCTTCTGGCCCGAAACTCTTAACCCTAGAGCACTCTAGAAAACCATTTCTCAGAGCAATGGTTTCCGACACTAGTCCGAGTTAACACACTCGGGTAGGGTTTTCGCCCTTTCAGTAGAACTAGCATCTTCTCCCATTGGGGCTCAAAACTCGTTCTCCCAGAGCTCTTCAGAGGATCTTGGTTCTAGGCGCATAAGATTCTAACGCTTGTCCAAGAGTAATACAAGCAAAAGGAAAGGACCAGGTTGCTAGCCCTGTCGCTCTATAACCATGCAAAGAAAATCTTTATTAGTCCTGACCACTATGAAATATCCAACCTTCAACCTTCTTTAATAAGAATAATAATAATATTTAATATAGTGAATAACTGTTGTGAAGTTTGACCTCAGCTGAGCCTGAAGCTATAACTGAAAAACAAAAACAATGGAAGATTTTAAAGTGATTATCTTTTGGAGAAAATGTATGAATTATATGGGTACATGGAATGTCAGAGGAATAAATGTTGAGAAGAGGGGTGATGGATGTATTTAGAAGGGGTAAATTTGATCATTCACTGTGGCCGAAACAAAGATGAAATGAAACTGGAAATGAGTGGTGTGGTGTGAAAATGCATGTGTTGGTGTGGAATTAGAGGGAGAGAGAAAGTAGTAATTGTAATGAGTGACCTGTGGTGCAGAGCTATGGCAGATTTTATTTGTGTGAGCACTAGAATTCTAATGGTTAAATTTAAGTTTGAAAAGGTAAAGGTATAAATGGTTGTAACATATGGTCCATCTGAGGGTAATGTTGAAGAGTGCGATTTTCTGGGATCATTTCATAGATGTTTTGGATGGGGTAAGTAGGAGTTTTAGATTAATTGTGCTGCGGTGACCTAAATGGTTGGCATAGGTGATTCAAAAGAAGGATGTATAAAAGGTTGGCTATGCGGGTGTCAGTGAGAAAATGCAGAATGGTAAGGTGATTGATTTCTGTGAAGAGAGAGGTATGTGTGTAAGTAATAATTTCTTTAAATACAAGAGTAATCATAAGTATACAAGAGTTGGTTGTAGTTAAAGATGGTTTCGAGGTGAAAAGTATGATTGATGTTGTGTTGATAAAGATTTTGAACTATGTGTTGGATGTTAAATCAGTGAGAGGGTTAAGAATGGGATTATCAGATCATTATGTTGTTTTATGGGTGGGGAGGAAGGTGATAAAGAAGAAAGTGGGAAAAATTAAAGTGAGAAGTTAAATGAACAAGGTAATAAATCAGTTGAATTGGAACAAGTTGAAACTGAACAAATCTGGAAGCAAATGAAGGAAGAAGTTGTTAGTAGTGCAAAAGAAATATGTGGATGTGTTAAAGTTGGAAGTAAGAATATTAACAGTGAGTTGTGGAATGAAGGGGTGATGCAAGGGGTTAAAAATAACAAAGGAGCATGGGTAATTAAAGCCAATGATGAGGTTTAAAAAGAAAGATGTTTGGAATTATACAAGGAGGAAAAAAAAGGAATACTCAAAGATGCATACATAGGGGCATACATAGGAGGAAAAAAAAAAAAAAGTAAATGAACAGTTTGGAAGGAGGATGAATGGGGACTTGCAAGGGAATAGGAAGCGCAAAAGGTTAAGAATGAGAATAAGGGGAATCTGCTTAGAATAATGAATAGGGATGGTGCTTTCATAACTGATGAAATGGATGTGAGGAGTGTACTTGGGGAACAATTCGAAAATCTGCATAACATTGGCAGTAATGAAGAGGTGATAGTGAATGTGTGTGGGTTTGTTGGTGCAAGAAGGAATAGCTATTTTGGGGATGAGGTCATTAGTAAGGAGGAGGTAATGGGTAGAGTGAGAAAGTTGAAGAAAGGTAAATTTGCAAGTATAAATGAAATTATCAAGAACAGAGGCGAGATGGTGATTAAGTGGATTTGAAAGTTGTATAGTTCTGAGGAATTGGAGGAGAACAGTAATAGTACCCTTATTTATATAAGGGTAAGGGGGGAAAAGGGTAACTGTAGGCATTATAGGAGAATTAGTTTTTTTGATTGAAGATCAGAGTGAGGTCAAAGAATTACATATACGTAGCATGTGTGTATGAAGATATATAGCTGAGGTATTGTGTAGAAAGAGTGCATCAGTGATTGAGGGACTGATTGATGAAGAACAAGGTGTATTAAGAAGTGTTAGAGGATGTGTGGATCAAATCTTTACATTGAAACAAGTGATTGAGAAAATGAGAGAATAATAATAAATTGTATTTAGGTTTTATGGATTTGCAACAGGGGTGTGATAGGATTAATAGGGAAGCTCTATGACAGGTGTTAATGATTTATGGTGTTTGTGGTAGGCTTCTGAATGGAACCAAAATATATGACAATAGTGAAGCGTGTGTAAGAATCGATGGAGTTGAAAGTGATTAGTTTAAATTAAATAAGAAACGAGGCAGGGATGAATTATGTCTCCTTGTTATTTAATTTGTATTTTATGGAATGGGGTTATGAAAGAATAACAGGTGGGGTGGCAGGGAAAGGTGTATAGAATGATGGAGAATGGAGGGAGTGCCCTACCTATTTTATATGCGGATTGATTTGCTTTTGTGTGGCAAATCAAAAGAGCTTGAGAAGATTGGTTAGAGAGATTTGGCAGGGTGTGCTGTAAAAGGAGGGGTTTGAAGTAAATGTAGATAAGAGTAAGTTATGGTTGTGAGTGAGACAGTTCCTCAGTGAAGTTATGTTGGAAGGTGGGCAAGCTGGAACAGGTGTCAGGAGTTTAAATTATTTTTGATAAAATGTTGCATGAAAAGGGAACGATTGATGCAGTATAGTTGGAAAGCTGGAATGGTAGAAAGCTGGCTGGTGCAATTAAATCCTAGAATTTTATTTCCTCGGTGGCTGGGAACCTGCACCAAGACACCTCCATATTTCACTCATATAGAGATCAAATTTTATGCAGCTAGCTCTTTTCATATAGTATTCTCCGCCTGCAACTCTCCCCAGTTATGTCGATAGCATTTCGCCGGATGTTCTGATAAAAGCTGCTACATATGTTAAGTATATATTATATATAATATATATATATATATATATTATGTTAAAGGAGACTTAAGTCTTATTAATATCATGAATATAATATACGCTATATATATATATATAATATATATATATATATATATATTAAGTAGGTCTTACATGAGGTTATGCTGTTATCTGTGTTTCCGTTATATTATAAAAGTGAAAACTATATTGGTCTGGATATAGAGGTAATAGCATCTAAAATACTAAATGTTTTCAGGTATGGATAATTACTATTAGGGGTGATGTAGATATAGTGAGTGATGCCAAGAGAAGTTGCGCTCACTCGTATGACATGAAAACAGCATTATATGGTAGTGCATTGTGTACATTTGGGCTAACGGTAGAGCTGGAAGAAAGGTAGTAAATGAGAATAAATGAAAGTACTCTATGATAAGGATGCATAGGTATTAATGTTAGAGATTAAGTGGATTATGATAGTCTTGAAGTATATTGGTAAGTGGATATTAATAATGGGGAGTTGATGCTGGGTAATCGATCAAGGTTGGGTATATAGACAGTATAAGTAAAAAGTTGTGGATTGAGTCAGTTAAAGGAATTCCTAGAAGGATAAAAAGAATGTGAGTTAAATGTGACATAGGCGTATGAGAAGAATAGGTTGCAACATTTAAATAGCGATATATGAAAATGGCTAGGTGGTTTGTGAGGTGGATATTGTTTGTGGTACCCACTCTTTGTGACTCATAGGTTATTGAACCCTACTAATTGATGTAAGAGATACAAATATATATACTTAACTTTACTCTGTCACTCCCACTTCTATATAATACCCTATGGAGATATTGTAGGTTACACTCGAATAGTAGATTACTTCATCATTCTAATCACTGGCAACACTCAGTGAATATCCTAATAGTATTTATAGCCCAATAGTGATAAATGCTTCTTAATGCCCTTTATTATAATAGGTTATTTAGTAATTTGGCAAGTTATTTCTTTTATCCCAATATCGTATATATAAAAGGATTGTTGTACTAATTGTCCTATTTTCTCTCAGTATGATAAAAAATTTAATATATAATGAAACTATTTTAGAATGTGTTATTTTTACATTTTACATGACACAGTGTAAAATATTGCACTTTTCAATAGTCTTTATATATTACGGATATTTTTTTAAATGTAATTTTACTATAAATAATATATACTACGTATATATATATTATAATATATATATTTAATTAATATATATTTAATATAGATATATATATATATTATATATATAATATATATTATATATATCATATATATATTATATATATATATTATATATATATTATATATATATTATATATATATATTATATAATAAATATATTATATATAATATATATATATAATATATATATTATATATATATATATATATATATTATATATATATATATATATATTAACGTATATCGGGCTAGGTAGTGAGTATGGTAACTGGGTACTCCCGTACCTCTATTAGGATAGCGTAAGGTGATTACTCTATATAGGTATTCACTTACTTAATATATGATGTGAGAAAATAAAAAATTATTAAAAAAAAAAAAAAAAAATTTAAACTCATTTTAAATGAATGAGGTAGTACTACAAAGTTTTATTTAGATCATCTTTAATTTCTAGAAAGTTTTTTTATTATTTTGTGGAAGTAGATGTAGAGTGGTGTGTTGTATGATAGTTTAGTGTGTTGAGGGTTACATAGATAGTGCCCTTCTGTAGTAGGTGTAGATTTTTAAGTCGTTGTGTGTGGAAAATAGAGTGTGGGAGTTTTTTTAACTTCGTTATAAAATGAAAAATTGTGGTGAGTTCGGTTGTGGTTTTAGATTATTTTTTTCAGTGTGTGTGATACACTGTGCTGAGCTGTTCTATACTATAATTATAAGACTAGCATTGGAGTGCCCAATAGATAGGCAAGTTTTGATACTATAATTCTTAGTGTGTAATAGAGCAAAATCAAACTGTGGGTCATAACTCTGGAGATATAACTCGTGTAAATATCACCTCTCACTCTAATGTATTACCCAATGAATGGCGAGAATGTGTATCGTGGAAAGACAAGAGAAAAAAGTTCGCTACTTCTAACTCCTATCTCATATGATTGTTGTATTGTCACGAAATATTTACGTCTGTCTCTCATTATTTGACCATTCTTTAATTTACGTTATATAAATTATATATTAAAAAATTCATAATATAGAGAATAATGTTCCCATCATAAGTCTTTCTCTCAGATTTCGAAAGAATTGCTAAGGCTCGAGTAGAAAAGAGATTTACATTTAACTTTGCCAACGATTTTCACTAAGAAAGGTTTTAAATCCTTTTTAATAGATAATCACACAGCAGCCGAATTCAGCTATCGGAACATTAGTCATACGGAATTTTTATTTGTATAGACAGTATGAGAGAGTGCGGTGGGAAATCGGGTATCTCCACCACTCTTTTATATTTATAATAAGTTTGAGTTTTCTATTCTCATTCAAAAATGAAAATTGCTTAAATTAAATGAGTGTGAAAGCAGATAAATAGCTCTTTAATTATCTGCTCAAAATCAATAGTATAATCTTCGAGTGTAAGTGTATACTAATTTACAAATTAAGGTAACTAATATTGAAATATTTATAGATACTAGATAGTAGTGTATATAGTATTCTACAATTATGGTCCGATTATGTCAACACTCGCGCACAAGTGTTACTGGATGGTTTACAGGTGTCTCCATTTCATCCCACCTCTCTCAAGGTCTGGTTCTCAGGAAGAGTAGAACTCTAGATCAAGTCCTATAATTCAAATTTTGAGGAACCCTAACTATTCCTGTCCCCAGAAATAATGTCCTGAATTATGGCAAAACAAATTTAAATATATATTTACATATTTATTGTTAAATTTTTATATTTTTATATACGATAAATAATGAGAGGAAATCCTGACTGATAATTACGTGAGTAGGATTATGGTATGTTGTATACATTGAATAATAATTAAGAAGGTGTTTAGTGTGCCAAATAGAGAAAATAATGTGGTCTACTGAGAGAGGTGACCCAAGTTCACGTGAGATAAGAGCATATAAGCATGTATATTTGTGAGAGTAGTGGTAGGGCCACGTCCTCTGCTGTGCAGTTGAAGGATATAGCTCATGTAGTTAAATATATGTGAAGCATACTTATGAAGTAAAACACATGCAAAAAGTTATATGAGTTCAGCGAAATAAAATATTATTACAGAGTTTCATTAAACATTTATTTTTTTGATGTAGTATGAGAAGAAGAAAAAATTCGAGTATGACGCTATAAAGTGTCTATGTGTGAGTGTAAGAGCTAAGAATAAATAAAAAATGATTAAAATTGAAAAGTAAAAAACGAATTAAGTAGAATTTATAAACTTCAAATATGATAGGTAATATCAGGTAACTCCTGCCTATTTAAAATCCCTTGGTATATATAAGTGAGATAGTTAGTATAAAATAAGAACTATAATAATGATGGGTATGCTAATCCTAGTATAGTAGGTACTTATGACATATATATATAATATATGATATATAGGTTTAAATGATATATATTGTTACCTTAGTTGATTAATATGTGATATATAAGTAGTGGAAACTTATATAGGTATCTTAATATGGTATATATAAATATAATAGAATATATATGGGTTATAGACGCTAATGAAAGCGAAAGGGGGAGTTGATACAGGAAAGACTATACGTGCTCATATGCTCGTGGTGTATTTGAATGAACACATGGTGTTGTTTGCCAAGGGACCGGCACTGGATTGAACTTTGCATTTCTCGCCACATGCCACTTTGTCTTGAGTTTATTGCAAAAGTTTGCCATTGTTTTCCTGTCCTTTGGTAAAGAACCTTGGCCAGAGAAGAGTAGCACTACAGGTGTGTCATACCTGACAGACTCGTGCATGGGAGCTATATTCGTGCGTTTGGTCTGGTTTTCTCTTTCTTCCTTGGGCTCCTGCCCTAGCTCCTTCCCTGGCTCCAGCTCTGGGTAGAAGGCTTGTTGGGTTCTTCCTCTTTGGTGAATTGAGGTACCACTAAACCTTAGAGTCAAAGAGTGGAGAAACATGTGCATAGATCGCGAGTACATCAGAGTGTCTATATCCGGACAAATGGCATAAGTTTGTTGTCCGGGCTTTGCATGTTTCTTCTCTGCACCTCCGGAATACAGCCAGTCATCATGACAATGTGCGAATAGGTCGTAAGCAAGATAAAATATGGAAGTTTGATTACCAAGGATGAATATTAGCTCGATGAGCCATAGTCTGGCAAATCAATACTGTCGGCCCAATGTACGGTACATTTGATGGTATATTCCTGTACAGCAAAATGGTGGGTTTTTGGTCATCTCTGTCGGAGTGCTCCACGATATTATGTGTTGCACTATGATTAGTTTGCAATCGCGTCGTATCGAGGCGACACGTTATCGTTGAAGGGTTCAAAACCAAGGAGTGACAGGATGAGAAGGTAATTAGGTTCTCTGATGGTTTGGTCTTTGTGTTTCTTCTTTTCTTCCTTGGCTCCTGCCCTAGCTCCTTACCCTGGCTCCAGCTCTTGCGCCTCCACTCTGTCCCGTAGTGCTCGTGTCTTCCCCTTAGTAGTTACCACTAACCTTTAGAGTCAGTAAACTTCTTGCCACCTCGATCTTGTAGAGACGGACCGATATGGCCTCAATGTGGTTTGCACTGCTCTTCCTGCATCCTCTCTCTCATGCACCGTCCGGGTGTTAGCGAGAGCCAGCCAGGAGCCCAGATATAGACGAGATGCAAAAAGGTACTAGCAAATAATAGTTGAATGTGATCGGATCTTGTAAGTCCCTCGATAGGTAGCAATATTCTTGGAGCAGGAATCATGCATAGCGTACCGCCATGTACATTATTATATTCCTGTACAGCAAATGGTCTTTCGATCTCCATAGTATTTGTGTCTCTGAATGAAATGCCCACCAGCTGGACACTATTGTTGGGATTCAAAACCACAAAGCAGGGACAGGATGCAGAAGGGGGTCCGTCATTCTCAGTGTCTTGCCAATCAAAGACTTCTAAGATATTGCAAAGATATTTGCTGCCTCATCATCAGACATGGCAGATGCAGCTGCCATCCGTAGTAGTTCAGTGCATCGTCATCAGTGTTACTGCAAGATTCAGTCTCTTGAATATCATCACAAGCGGAAAACTGAGATCGGATGAGCATCACAAGGTGTTACTTAGCTTCCTCCTCGTGAAATAGGCGTGTTTCGTTCAACCTTCGGGCAACTAGTCACGATTTGAAGCGGGAGCGGCTGGTCTGACCTGATGAGCTGCGGGACTGTTGAAGTGTGGATGGAATCGAAACACATTTTGAATCTGGACAACTCTGGAAAAAACCTTTGGGTCATTTGTAAGGGGTTTATATAATTATAGGTATTATATTATCTGAAGCTTATATATGGTTATTTATTATGTATATATATATATATATATATATCCTAAGGGAAATTGAAATATTACACTCCACTACAATTTGGATATATATATAATATATATACGAGATAGCCCATACATGTAGAGTGGATAGTTAATATACACACAAACAAAAGTGAAAACATATAATATATATATATATTATATATAGTATATATATATATATATATATATATATATATATATAATATATAATATATATATATAATATTATATAGTATATTATATATATATATATATAAATAATAATAATAATAATAATAATAAATAATAAAATAATAATAATAAACTGATGTTTAATTTGAATTAGGACTGTTAAGTCCTGATGGGTTACCTGAGGAACACGTAAAACGGGGTCTATTTTGGCGGTGATAAGACTTATTTTTTCAAAAAAGTTTTACAAGATAACTTTTTTATTTAGTCTTTCTACTACATAAAAATGTCAAAAAAAAATGAGAAAAAAATAAAAGTCGTGTATAATTAGATAACACCTTGAAAATTAGCTAAGTCACCAAAAAACTTAAAAAATTTTGGAGCGTAGTTCTTTCCGACCACCATAATTCAAAGCTTTTAATTCATAAAGGACACTGATAATTTTTTTGGTATTACTCCTTGAGTGATTCTATTGAATATAAATCGATACTTTAGTACATTTTGAAAAAAAAAATCATAAAAATCGCATTACATTTTAGCCAAAAATATCTTTGAAAAAATATGGTCACCAGTGACCCAGTCGGACTGAAAGGGTTAATAAAAACTTTATTATTAGATTTTACCATTTATTATTTTTATTGTGTGCTTATATGACCGACTATAGGGCCTTGATTTTCAAAAAAAAAAATCCAAAAAAGTGCATTAGGGAGAGTCGGGGACCCAATTATGCTAAGGTGGTCGAGTCCACTACCGTCCCGTGACGCTATATATATATATATTATATATATCTATATATAATATATATCATAGTTCCGGCCTCTATATATAAGTTCTATTTGAAGCCCCTAGGTAGTATGTATAATAGTATAATATTATTATTCTGACTTAGACCGTATATATAATAGTGAGTGTAAGTTATATTCTTCTCTACCAGCAGACCGTCACTAAACAACGAATAATGAAAAGACAAATAAATTTTCGTTAATTCTTTAGAATTATATTTCCCAGTTTTTTAGGAAAAAACAATTAATATATTTTCCGCAAGTGCCATGATGGTTTCGAAAATAACTTTAAAAACATATAAAAAAAGACATTGTGTTTTTACAATTTCATAGTTGACGTCACAACTCAAGAATAAAAACTCAAGAACGTTGGCTTAAGAACGAAAGAATTAGACAAACATGTGCGATGGCAAGGAAAACATTTCCTCCCTGATTCGCTAGGAATTTTCTTCCGTTCTGAAAGAATATTGGCAAAATCAAATGGGAAAGTGAAGAACTTCCTGTTCGAATAAGAACAATTCTTGCCTAAATCAGTCAAACAGCTTCTTCTAATATGCTAGGCACTAAACATTCTTGCATGGATATTTTTTGCCTTTTTCCGTTGGTCTTGGTGAAAGGGCGGTGTGTTTATGAGAAGTAGGCGCGTGTAGGCAATCTCCCCCAGATCAATATATAACTTTTGTATTCCTGAAGGGTAGGGTGGTGACCCAGAGTGGACCTGAAAATCAATTGACGTGGTGTTTGCTGGGATCAAAGTTTTGCTCATTATTGGGAATTTCAGGTGGACTTGCTGAGAATGGTATTGTTTAATTAAGTGAAAATAATTTCTTGGGTTGATTGTTGTGAATGTGTTTAAAGATTGTTGAGTATTTGTGTGTGCGTGTGTGTCTATTTAGTCGTATTATATATTAATAGAATAGTATTTTGAGGCGAGCTTTTTTTTTATTTTTTATTTATTTGAGAGGGAAGGTGGGGGCAGTTTTTCATGTTCTAGATGTGATAATGAAAATAATAGTAAATTAAATATTACTATCTTAATTATTTAATAATAATATTTTAAATTACCAAGTGCATAAGAGCGTGAAAGAGAAAGTGTAAGTGGGATAATAATAATCTAAAAGAAAATCAATATAACAAAACACCCCTCAAATCTATTTTAATAATTAATGACATGTGACTTATATAAAATCAATAATATCATGGATAGTTAGAATCTCAGGATTAATATAATGTAATAATAATAATAATAATAATAATATAATATAGTAATAATAATAATAATAAATAATTAAATGGTAAAAGTTTACTAAATCTTGATGTTTAATAAAAAATTCATATATAAATAGGTGAATGGCATTTATGTATCTATATAAATAGATGAATGTCATTTATGTATCTAATGAGGAAAATTGTTGTATGAATAAGAAATTTGAGAACAAATCAATTAGCCTAACAATGAATAAAGAAAAAAAAGGTGATAAAGTCACTAATGGGTGAAATTATAATTTCCTGAGTCATTACAAATGGGAAGTGATTCCTTAGTCATAATTACACCGTACCAGTATTAGTAGTTCAGTATTATAAATTTAAATAATACTTAAGATAATCTATATGTGAGCCAGATTGGGATCCTTATGAACCACATCAAATACACAATTGCACTAAATTTAAATTTAAATAAATTAACTAAACGTATGAAATAGATATTATGGTGGATAAGATTAGAAGTTGAGGAGAATTTAGGAGAGGACTTAGTGACCATAAATATAATTATATTTAATATGAAATGTGATATCTGGGCCCAATATTGCAAGCTAATAAAGGAACCTAAAATCCATAGATTTCCGATAAAATAGGCTGATTTTACCAAATTACAAGACAGCTTAGTATAACGACTTGAGATAAAAAGAGTTATTAACCTCTGTTCGAATCAGCGAACTTTTGCAGGATTAGTATAGAAAACTTAGCGATACAATATGAGTTTATTACCTCTGCATACTATTTTTAGGTGATTTAACATATGAGTTTTCATATTACTTTTATATTCACCACATAATATCATTTGATATCACTGAATCCTATCAATTTAAAATATTATTAGATGAGTAGGAACATTTGATGTCCCATACTTAGCAACTTAATTAATAAGTACGGACTAAATAAGTGTCCCCACATAGCACTATATTAAATGTGGCGAATACTTAAAAGTAGTTACCCATTTAGTTAATTTACTTCCATTATCAAAAATATATTTAGTGAAATTATGTAACTCAATTTCGTTTAATATGTCCCACTTTAACTTATTTCATAATGAAGGCTTTTTAATGACAAAGATGTCGCCTTCAAATTTATTACAATAATAAAAAAAAATTAATCAATCTCAAAAATAAAAATCATATTAAATTTACTGACATACCAATGTAATATAATTTATACATTTTTGAAATATAAACATACTAAAACTTTAATATATAAGCGTAATTGGAAACAATTATTTTGAAATAAATATAATATATATTTATTCTTAAATATAAATAATATAATATATAATAATTAATATAATATATAATCCTAATATTAGATTAAATTAATAATATATATATAATATATAATAAATATGATATATATATAATATATAGTATATATATATACTGTATAATAAAAATATATATAAACTAAAGATATTTCAGTTTATACCACTATTAATATATATATATATATATATTATATAAGGGATATTGTTCGTGTTTTTATAATATGTTATTTATGTTAGAAAGATTAAAAGCAGAGTTCTTGAAACCATATCTTAAGATAAATTTAAAAATACATTACCATTAGGTGATTATTTAATCTCACCCATTGGTGTTTAGTTTATTTATTGATGTTATATGGCTTTCATTTATTGATATAAATATATCTCTTCCTCAACGTGTGTGGACTTCATATTATTAATAATAGTGATAGATTGGTGAACCTTCATGTCTTTTAGTCCTCTCGGTGATAAAATATATTATGTTGTCTTCACAAGAACATATATAATAAAATAATTATTCTTGTTGATTTGACTTGTTGCTTTATTTCATTATTCGATGTATATAATTTAGTTAGAGACTTTTGTCTATATCATTCTGATTTTTCGAAAGCATTCCGTAGTGAGTTGTGTGTGAGAGTTAGCTCAGACTCTTGCCAATATATATGAGTTTATTCTTTATCTGAATTAGTAATATTCTACATTAATATCATGTTTGTTTATACCTTTATTGGAGTCATCTCATAAAATATAAATAAATTCATTATCAGGTATAGATGATAAATAACAGTAATTTTAGAGATGAGGATATATAAGCGTTTATAAGAGCCATTTACTAGATCTATCTTGAGACTCTATAACGAGAGAGACACTAACAAAGATACATTGTCTCAAAGGAAAGGTCACATATAATCAAAGATCCGCTCTTTTTAAGAGCAGCGTTATGAGTGATGAGTTTAAAGCAAATTCAATAAAATCATATAAATTTTTAGACTTTTAGAATAATGAATATTCATTGGGTTTAATATATAATTTATATACTAAATAATTGAATTATTAAAAAGCCTTTTTTAAAAAAATAACAACTACACTGTTATTACCTAAATTTAACTCACAGGCTTCTTATAGTTACCAGGTTACTAAAATATAAACAGGGCTTCCTATATATAGTATATAAATATACCAGTTATTCATATCGCTTTTAATTTTCATCTCTGAAATTCTCATATTTCAAAACTTCAAGGACAAAACTATTAGTCATAATTCAAAGCTAAGTCATTATATTGTTGATCCAGCCTCCGATTTATCCGTTTAAATAAACTTACCTATATAACTTCATTACTATATAAATGATAGTGCAATTATTTAGTAATAACTATACTTTTGTTTATCCACTCTCGTGAAATTCATTTGAATAAATTTTATAAGAACATAATATAATTCAAATATTTGTTAGATATATATAATCTTTCTTAATTATTTCATTTTTCTGTGTAATTTCTGTAACTTGGGTGGGTTTTATGATTTAGGTACTATAGGGGAATTAGAATACTCATTATAATTTCATATATATGTATAACTTTTAACATTAACTAAACTCTTAAAATATTATTTATATATATATTAATAGTCGATAATTTGATTAGTTATAGGTATATAAAAACCTTACCTTATCTTCCACCAATATAATTATCTGATAAATTCTTATAAATCACTAATATATTCTTATTAGTTTATGTTTTAGTTGTGTATTAGCTTTGTGTATTAACTTTTTTATTATTATCCTGCGAGTTCTATCTTATGGAGCTAATTGAAAATATAATATATTATATAATAATACTTTCTAAACCTATAATATTCAGATCAAATAAACCTGTGCTTATATAGATAGGACACCTTAGCTGATTTAATATTTCTAGATCAAAATACCTATATGTATGCCAGTAACAACTTTAGGTTAAGTATATATGCATATTTATTATATTATTATATATATATATATATACTTACAACTGATCTTTCATAAACTGAATTTCGTGACTACGTGCTAAAGTATTTTATATTTAATAGATATTAAATATATATAAACAATTTGTTAATTATAAATGAATAATATAAATACCTCAGATAGTAACATATTTATAATATACAGCTAAGCATAGGCTCAAAATGGTATAGTACCAATAAAATGACTCAAAATTTCCTCCGTATTAACTCGGTGAGATAGAAACTCTAATCATGCCTCCGTATTACCCCTGGATTGGTATATATATATATTATATATTATTATATTTATATAGGTGCTGTGTATACTGACTATGAACCTATATCTAATAACCTAATTATCTCTTATATATATCGAATAACATCCACAAACCTACACATCTGTTGATAAATCATCCTCATATAATAAATTGACTTTTCCTACTTTACTATCTTATATTACAAATCGACATATTTTTAATTTTTCAGATAAAGAGCGGAGAGGTAATAGTGTTATAATACTCTACTCCCAGTCCTCGGTAGTACTCAATCATTGTTATAGAGCTACAGCGTTAACTTTTCCTCCCCACATAAAATAATAATATAAGTGGCGCTATATCCAGATCTCAAGTGGACTCTAGTTTGAGTTCCTGCGGCCTGCGATGCCACTAGGATTGTGACTCTCGCTCACATCGTCATATTTATTTTGAAAATAATTAATCGACTCTTTTTAGTTATTCTTCAAGGAAATCTTTCTTTACTTTTATTATATACATCTAACATTGATACGTGATTCGTAAGATGTATAAGTTATATAATTAATCTACTACATCCACCATTATCTTTGATAATTAATATACCATGAACTTTAAAACTATTATAATTAAAAATTAGTCAGATAAAAACTCATCAATCATGGATAGTAACTTAGTGAAATAAACTAAGAACATTGTGATGTATAGCCAAGAATAGGTACATTATTTGAGACTTCGATCTACTTAATTTACTCTTGAGCTAATTATTGTCACTTTAGATCCACGTGTATATTATATATTTATATAATATATATAGATAATACAACGTCTGCGTTTGATTGATAAATTAATACTCAATAATATAAATTTAAGAATTAATTGAGTTAGTGAATATATATATAAAGATATTGATATGTTGGATAAATGAATGGACAGTTGTGATATATGAATATAATATGTCAAATCTCAGCTGACAAAAACTCCAAATCTGATTATATAAATTATCAATTTGTCATATACTACTGTGAGAATATTTAAAAATCAGTTCCCAACTCTGATAAACCTATTCACATTGATAGATCACGAAATGAAGTACCTTATTAACTAAAATTCCAATCTCAGGTGATAAGTAATTAAAGGAAAGTGTAAGCTATTAATATTGTAAATTACTCGTATAT
>JABUQX010027355.1:0-43681 GCA_015478945.1 Trachelipus rathkii | reverse complement strand
CAAGCGATTACATATATAGTATATATGGCAAAGTCCAGTTCCTGATCTGAGGACTCAATTTTCTGAAATTGTTTGACTTGAGTCGTCAAGTATAAATTCTGATACATGAAAGGATTGACTAGTCACTGGAGCTATTATAAATTAACTTGTGGGTGTGAAGGTCTTAAATATATGAGCTTTACTTGTCTTTTAATTTTTTCTATTAAAAATTGTATGAATTCGTATTAAAATTTTGTTTAGTATTAATTTATTTTCTCGCCTACAAAGATGTCAATAGAGTGTGCCTTTAATTTTTATTTTTATTTTGTTTTAAGAATTTATGTAGTAATTGGGGTTTGAAGATCTATGAATAACTGGATGAATTAATAATAAAAAAGCTGTGTAACCTTAATATAAGCGAATTACAAAACTTTATCTTAACCTGGCTTTTGAGCGCTGGTGTAAGTAAATCTAATGATAACTTACATCAGCCGTCTATACGTCTAGGTTTAAGTAAAGTTTTGTTATATTCTATGAATTAAAGTTACATTCGTACATCACCATATAGATGACTCAATCGACTTGAGTCATCAATTCTTCAAATCCGTGTGAGTCTGATCAAGAGCTCGGACTTTTTCTCTGATATAACAGGAGTGATATATTATATATATATATATAGTATATATACGTATATAGTATATATAGTATAATATATATATATTTATATAATATATATATATATTATCTATATATATAACTATATATTACGAGTATATATATATATTATATATATACGTATCTCTTTGTGCTCTTTCAGCTTCCATCCTTTGCCCCAAGATTGGGGTAAGGGTGCGCTATCAAGCATCGGAAAATAGAAAGCAGTAGAGAACATCGACAAGAGTCGAATATGACCAGCCCAGCCGGTACCGGGCGCGCGCGACATAGCTGTAACATTCATCTGTAATTGAGAAAGCTCGTCAAGACTAGAAACATTCACCCTAGAGCATCATGGTACCTGCGACGGACCTCACATCACCTGGTAAATCGTTTAAGGGTTCATCGATGCCCCTGGCCCAGTGGACACAACCATGCCAGCCCATCACAATAACCCGCAGGGCTCATGTCCTATCACGCACCTTTATCTCGCCTCTGGCAAACTCACATTTCTCCCTGTCAGACATCGCTCACACTGCGACCTCCAATCCACTTTTCTCTTCAGGTCTCCCAACCGGTCGGTTCCAACACACTCTCCACTATACATCCACTTAACGAACCGACTTTCATTCATTACCCCTTCTTCGCATCACTGACCGTAATCGACCATTCTCACATACTTCTCATTTATTCTCACATTTACCCCTTTCTCGTTCACACCCCACAACTCTCTATGCGTTCATTCCTCATTTATCAATTCGTTTCACACCTAGCATGCCCCTAAGATGTCTATTCTGAACACATGTGAACTTTAGAATCTATATCTCTACTTATTCCAGAACATAAGTCCTCAAACTACATAGCAATAAACATGGGTACTCAACATATCCATCATGTAAGACTCTAGCGCACTCAATGAACTTAGTCTCCCTTTACATTCACGCAACGAGTTAATTGGCAGCCAGCCACCCTTCCTGCGCCATTCACCCAACGGGTTCGGAACTTTCCTAACTATATCTGCGTTGTCCGCTCCTCTTGCTCATCCATCACATTCCTCTAAATATTTTAAACTCAGAACACTTGCTCCAGCTGCTCGATCATCTAACATAACTTCATACTGATGACCTATCCTCATTCAAAACCATAACCTTACCCTCTATCGTACGTTACTTTCAGCCCCTCCTTTACATATCCTGCCAAATCTCTCCACCAATCCTCTTAAACTCTCGTCAGACTCGCACACAGAACAAACTCATCCGCATACCGACTAGGGTTATCGGCACTCTCGCTGCCTCTCATCTCCATCAATTCTAACACCAATTGTCCTGCCATCAGCCCACCGTCCGACATCCTCCCTTTCTCATCACCCACCATGATTCCATTGAATAACAAGGAGACAAATAGACACCGAACCTGTTCCTCACTTCCTAATTAATCCTAAACCAATCACCATTAGGACAACCATTTATCTCTTCCACACGCTTTCACTATTCCGTAATACTCATATTATTGATTGGGCATTCAGAAGCACCACCTAATCCAACCATATATCACTAATTACCGGTGCAGGGGAGCAAGCTTCTACTTAACTCTATCATACCGCTGTTGTAAAATCCATAAAAACCTAAATATAATTTTATTCTTTTGGTCCCTCACTTTCTTATCATTTGTTTCAATGTAAAGATTTGATCCACACATCCCTACACTCCTAAAAGCACTTTTCTTACAGCCCATCCGTCCTCAGTCCTCGACTCACTCTTCGACAAAATACCCCAGCCATATACCTTCCTCAACACTCAATAACTATCTCCACTATAAATTTCTAACATCAGTCCTTTTCTCGCCTTACCCTTATACAAGGGTACTATTACCCGCTCTCCTCCCAATCCCTTGGGAACTATACCCTCCATTAAACTCTTTTATTACGACAACTTACCAAATCAATCAATCACCGACTCGCCTCCGGCTCTTGAATCATTTCACTAGTAATTTCATCTATATCTGCAGATTTACTATTTTCAACTTTCTCACTCCTACCCATTACCTCCTCCTTACTAATAATCTCATCCCCAAAAATAACTTATTCTTCTTTGTAAACTACCATAAAACCACCACGATTCACTAATCACCTCATCATGTACTTGTTAATATTGTGCAAGATTGTTCGAAAGTGTTCTTCACCATCTCCCTCACATCATTTCTTCATTTACAAATGCATGACAATTTCATCCCTATTCATTCTAAGCAGATTCCCCTTATTCTCATTCTTACTTTTCGCGCTGCCTTCCAGAAGAGCTTCCTATTCCTGTATTTCCTCATTCATCCTCCTTTACAAACTGTTCATTTTACTCTTCGTTTTTCTCCTACGTAACACCTTTACGTATTTCTTTTTTCCTCTTAATAATCAAGCATCTTTTCTTTTGAACGTGCATCCATTTGCTTATGTAAACATTCCAACCCACGCTTCTTTTACTTTAAACCGCTTTCATCCACCTCTTCATTCCACCAATCGCTGTTTCTCATTCTTACACTCTACTTTAGCACATCCACCACTTTCCTTTGCACTACTAACTAATCTGCTTCCTTCAATTTATACTTCGTATCAACTTGTTCTACATTCAAGCGATTTACTAGCGAGCGCTCTTACATACTATTCCTTATTCTCTTGCTCAATGTAACTTTAACTCTTAATTTTACCTAGAACTCTTTCGTATCAACCTTCCTCTCCATCCAAGCCCCACTAACTTAATTTTCACCATAGAAACAACATACTGATGGCCCGAAATCCATTGCTAAACCCCCCATTCCACACATGACTTAACCATCCAACAATATACTTCAATCACTCTCCTTCTCACCAACAACAAAAGCAATATACTTCACAACTTTGATACCATCCTCTACTACACCAACTCTAGTATTCCTCACTGGATACTCTTGTGTTTAAAGATAAGTATTTACTTCTACACCGATATCCTCTCGTCTTCACAGAAATCAATACCTCGCTAACCCATTCTCATTTCTCTCCCCACCCAAAACCACCTGGTTATCCCATCCTTTTGTGAATCACCTAGTCCACCATTCAGTCCCCAACACTACAATCTGAAGCTCTACTCACCTAGTTCAAAACAATCATTCAAATTAATCCCAAAAATCGTACTCTCCTTCAACGTTTCTCCCCCCTATTCCATGAATTCCAACCTACACACACCTTGGACCTGTTCAAACTTAAATTTTAACCATCTAAGAAATTCTAGGGACTCACACACACAAGGTCTACCATAGCTTTGTTACCATAGGTCTCGTCAGATGTGCAACTCCTTCTCTCCCTCTCTCATTCTCATTCCACACCAGCACGCACAACTTTCACATCGCAACCACTCAATTCACCTTTCCTTTCATTCTTTGTTCAGTCCAGCGATGCTATCAAATTTGCCCTTTCTAAATACTTCATCACCTCTTCCTGCGTTCATCCTCACATTTATTCCTCTGTGAATTCCCAGTACCTCATAGATGATTGCTACAATTTCGCTCGAAAGTTTAGAAGGTCGGCTTTACGGGCGATCACGACCATCTCCGAGGCATGCATCAGCATTCCTTAGCAGAGATAGGTGTAGTGGCAGCCAAGCCCAGACTACTCTCACTGCCCCTTATGTCGACCTTCAACGACACGCAGACATACGATGTGGGAAATTCAAATAACTTCCCCGCACACAGGGATATGAGTAGTATGGATGTCTGTAAGGGTGTTATCTAGAAGTGGGGTGTGTACTTTAATCATGTTATCATGATATTGTGGATTAAATCGGTGTTATAATAGCTTGCCGTGAGGATGTAGTGTGTGAGAGAATATAAACGCAAAAGAGAAAGATGAACGCACACCATTAAAATGGGGAGGTAATTGTCAATCGTTCGATGTAATTGCGTGTTACTCTCCCTCCATTGGATTATTATTTATTGATTATTATACTATATATATATAATATATATATATATATTATATATATACTATATAATTATATGTATATATATTATATATATATTATTATATATAATTAGCCTATTGATTATCTACCTCCTTCCCGATTGGGGGGGGGGGGTGAGATGCATAGCATAACACAGGAACAGAAAAGTAGTAGAAGAACATACCGCAAGTCCGAAAAAGAATGCCGCCTGCCTCTCATCATAACATGCCCCATGCTGATATTTATTTGAATTATCCTCTAATTATCAATATTATACATAATTAGTTATTATTATTATTATTATTCTATTATTCTATTATTTATTATTCATGCAAAGCAACCGTATCTCTTCCTTTACGTAATCCCAATATCTTTTACAGACTGTTCATTTATCCTAACATTACATATATCATTTGCGAGGCCAAGCCTTCTCTTCCATCTGTTTCGGATACCAAAGAAAAAAAAAAGTCGTGGCTTGGTTTGCTTCTAAAAGCGCCTTTCATGAGTTTCTTTTGTGTTTGCGTTTTGACTGTTGGCCTATTTATTATTTTTTATTGTCTCTTCTCTCTTCGTATGTGATAAGTGTAGAGTAGACATACATACATTTATTCATATACGTACATGTGATCCTAGATTTTATTGTTATTCATCGTTTAATTTTTCTCTAGTCTTATTATTATTATTTATCTATTCACTTTTTGAACTGTTTTGTTAATTATTGGCATTTATAATATTATATTATTGTTTCACTGATTATTACATTATTATTATGTATTTTTACATAACGAATTAATTCCATTCTGGATGGATGGGAGACGTGGGAAAGAGATAACGGAGAGGACAGCTAGAAAATAAAGTTAGTGTTGGCTTGGATGGAAAGAAGGTGATAAGGAAGAATATGGTTAGAACACCTGCAGTATAACAATCATTGAAAGTTGAAATTGGATGCAATCGGAACAATTCATGGGACGGTAAATAAAGGGTCTTGTTCGGGAAATCGCAATAAATTAAAGTTATGTATGGATGTGTTAAACGTAGAACAATTAAGAAAGCAAGTAGTGAGAGTGTGTGGAACTGAAGAAAGTGAACGGCAGAGGCTGCGTTACCAGTAAGCCAAGATGCGTGGTTGAATGTGCTAAAGCCATAATGAGAGCTTAGTGCTCCTGGTGGGGGTTCCGATCCATATATGTGGTCCCTGTTCGATTCACTTCCTTTATTTCTTTGCTCTTTGGTCGTGCAGTTCTCTTTAACAGAAGAATACAAGATAAAGAGGAGAAACAAAAGATGATTAGAAGACAACGAGCGCTCGAGACAATGACAACACACGCAATGCAAGAATCTTCATTAAAAATTGCCATCACATCAAACCAACAAATGCTCGTCGCCACATCAGCCCCAGAAATAATTTTGACAAAACCTCGATACTGCTTACATGATAAGCCAGATGAACTTGGATCGCGGAGCCAATCCGTAGGTACCTCGATAAAAATTTAAGTGTTAAATCACAACCAGCCGCACTTAGCCATATGCCGACATTTCCTATAAAAGAAAACGTCTTTATACCTAACCAAAAAATACCTTAGATTACTCAAAGAAAAGAGCTTAATTGTCTAAAAAAAATATTCAAAATAACAAACGGAACACAAATACATAAATTTGTTTTTGTCTTAGTTTGTCCTATCACTTCATATCATCCTGTCTGCTTTCTTTTCTCCTTTTTGTTCTTTTTTCTATTTTCTAACTTTCTAATCAATATAGTCTTTTCTCTTTCACTATGTTAGTTTCAGAGTTTCAATTTTATTTCTTTTTATTAATTTTCCCTCAATAATTTTTCTTTTATATTAGTCAACAAGTTCAGTTTATTTTCTCTGATTAATTCGGTATTTAAAATTTACAAAATTCAAGAAGTTCGTCCATCTTTTAAATGCTTCCAAAAATCAATCTGTATTCCTGTAATTTTCAAATTAGGTTTTCTATCTAACTTTTATCATCAACATTAAAGGCGCAGGTGTGTCTTATAGCACTACCTGCGAGTTCGACCTTCCTACATTCCATGAAACGCACACTCTTTCCTCAATAGACAAGGATTAAAAAGAATCCAGGACAAATAAACTGGAGAAAAGTAGAAAAAAAAACATATCTAACCATTATGAAAATAAACAAAATAAATATTACATAAGTACTAATGAACATAGAACATCATTCAAGGTTCTATAGCTTACTTTAACATTACAAGATTCTTTGAATTCTTAATTCATTCAAAGTAAGGTAAATATGCCTATTAATTGCATAAAAGCAAATAATTGCGAAACGAAATCACAATTAAATTAAGGCAATCAATATGTTTAACCAAATAGATTATTCATTATAACTCTTCAAATTAATAAGAATGAAGAACCACTTTAATTGCAAATAATTAAATAAATAGCCCTTACCTGGATAATTATCCAGTTTTTTTTTCTTTATAAATTCCATACTTTCTCTAATCCCTGAATAACCGCCAACTCAAAAGCCTGTCAACTGAAAAAACAACAACACGCCTCAAAGATTTTCGCTCCCTTACCATAAATAAAATAACCCTAAAGAAAATAATAATATAATAAACATAATAAGAATAAGCGTAAACATAATAATAATAAGCATCAATGAATATTATAATAATAAGCATAATAATAATAAATTCTACCTCACTCCTGACAGGTGAGAAATCTGTTTTCTCTATCCACTCAGCCTTGGGTGTACTCCACCGTCTTCAACCATCAAAAACCAAAACCTTCTAAATGATGAACCAAAACTAGAATAAAAAACAACCTATAAAAATTGACTGCATTCATTCACTTCACACACAAAAATAAAAATTGTTAATAATCATAAAAGAATAAGAATAAACAATAAAAGAAATAAAATAAATAACAATATAAAAAAATAATATATATTACCTTTCAAACGTATAACGTAAGATATAGTGAAGCGTCGGTGACGTTTATTCCATCACGTTCCTTTATATCGTTCAAACAACAAAAAAATAAATGGTCAATAGTCTCTCTCTCTCTCTCTTTTTTTTTTTTTTTTTTTTTTTTTTTTAACTAATTTTTTGAACTTTTTATCTATAAATTATACCTTATATAACAAACTTAATAAAATACAATGATTTGCGCGACTACACACCCAAAAATAAACTTTCACTGCAATCCGTCTTGATGGACGTTCATTCTTCTTTTAAATTCTGAATCAACCTAAAATATAATAAAAAAACATTTTATTTAAACAAACAAAAAAGAAAAACCTAAATTACCACAAGGTTTTTAAAGATAAGGTGTATGGAAAATATATATAGGAGTTAAAAAAGGAATTTTAATTGCATACGTAGGAGGGGGAAAAAAAAAAAGAGGTAAATGTACAGTTTGGGAGGAGATGTTAGGACGAACAAAGCGGGCTTTCATTAAACGAGTGCGCGACCTCCTTGGTTCTCCTACTGACAAATCTATCTGGCCTTTGGCCAAAAACATCTCTAACAACTTCTGTAAATCGTTCTTTCCTCCCCTTATTTCGCTCTGATTGGGTGGCTCTGTTGCTAACTCTCAACTGAAAAGGCCAATCTCTTGGGCCCTGCTATTTTCCTCTAACTCAACCGTCTGAACAATTCTGGCATTCCTCATCCTCCTCCTGCTCCCTCTCAGGTGTCCTATTGCCTTTGCCTGATCGTTTGCATGGGCTCCTGAAATCTACGAACGTTAGGAAGACGGGTGGACCGATGGCATGTCCTCCCCGAGTTTTGAAGGGGTGTGCTTTCCGTGCTATCCCGCCCTCGTTCAACTATAATTCTCTATGTCTCAATTACTAACAGCTTTCCCTCAGTGTTGGAAGCAGCACATGTCCAACCTATTCGCGAAAAAAAGGGAACCGCTCTGATCCTGCTAACTATCGCCCTATAGCTCTTACTTGTATTCTATCTAAGATCTTTGAAAACTTTCTCAACTCTCATTTCTTAGTAATCAATCTGGAATCTCAATTCACTTCTTTCCGATCGCCATACGGCTTTCTGGCGCCTCGAGTCTACTGGCGATGAATACTTCCTATCTTACTATTTATGGTTTTCCGCCGCTTAGGAACTACGGCGAGACTTGCGTGGGTGGCGCTTGAATATCCAAAGCCATTTGACCGGGTATGGCAGCGTCGTCCAATGCTCTCCAAGCTCCCCTCCTTTGGGTTTCCTGCTTTTCTCTTGCTTACTTATGTCTAGGTTTTCTTTCAAGAGCGCTCAAAATATCGTGCGTTGTTTGATGGGGCGACTGTCTTCTCGCTTTTCTGTTATAGTGGTGTTCCTCAGTGGTTCTGTCTTATTCGCTACTTTATTCCTACTTTTCATTAATAGTATCTTCTCACTGCACATCTAACTCTATTCACTCATATGCAGAGACTCGACCTTCATTCTTCAATTCATTTCAATTCTGCTCCTCTTACTTCTAGAATTGCCTCTCGTCTTAATCGTTTCCGATTCTATTCTCGCCTGATCTGGATAGAATTTCCGGGGTGGGGGTCCGTCTGAACCTTAAGAAATTCCAATTCTTTAAAAACTCAACTTCTACAACTCCCCTCTCTAAAGACCACTTCCAACTTTTCCTAATCTCTGGCTTCGACGGTTCTCTCGTCTCTCCTGTTGACAATATAAACAATCCCTTGGCCTTAACATAAAACAAAAAATGTCTTGGAAACCTCACATCACAATGTTGCTAGGGGGCGGCCTCAAGAAACTGGGAGGAGGTCTGTTTAGACTGCGAGACTTTTTTTCCCTCTTCTCAGTTGCCTCCAGCTTTACAAGGGCCTCATCCCCCTTTTATGGAGTACTGCTCTCATAATCTGGGGGGGCTCTGGTTTCAACCCGGCTTTTGGATTAGGGTCGGAGTCAAAGGCCAAAAGGCTTATAAATTGTCCCATAACTTTCCAGTTCAACGTTGACCCACTATCTTTGCGGGCGATGTTTGGTGGCTTTAATCTCTTTTCTAATAGGTACCGTAGTGGCAGGTGCTCGAGGGAACTTATCACCCCCGTACCACCACCTTTACGACTTTTTTTACGTCCGCCCTCGAGTAGTACAAGAGGTGCTGTATCTGCACATGAGTGTTTGTGTTGTATTGGTAACTCCGAGACTAGTTCGCTGGCGGTGGCTCCTTCTTTCTGCCACCTCTGTTCTGTGGAATTCACTTCGCATCTTCTGTGTTTCCTGCCTAATTTAATCTCCCCCACTTCAGGCCTGCGCTGGCGCTCATGCTGCGTAATTTGCGTTAGTAGTTCGATTTTGAGGCGAGAAGTAACCCTCCTTGAATAGGGCTTCTCCCCGTTGAGTGGTGGTGACAACTGTAGAATAGAGACTCCATCTTGGTTTGGAAATGCGAAAGTTTAATGATGAGATTAAGGGGGAATTTTCATAGAGTAATGAATAGAGATGGTGCTTTTTGCCTAATGAAAGGTGGAGGAGAGTGAGTAGGGAAACACCTTCGAAAATATTGCCGTAACATTGGCAGTATGGAGGAGGTATAGTGATTGTGTGTTTTGGGTTTGATGATGTAAGAATAAAATAGGTATTTTGGGAAGAGGTAATAGGTAGAGGTGGAGAATGAATGTTGAGAAATGGTCAAATCTTCAGTAATGATAGAATCTACTGGTGAACTATGACGCAAGAATGGGGAAGTGAGATTGTGATGAATGGATATGGAGTTGAGGATACAAATGCTCTTTAGATGGAAGGCATTATAAGTTCGCGAACAGGATTGGGAAGAACGAGTAATAATTACCGCTATATAAGGGTAAGTGGAGTTCAAATGGTTACAAGAAATACAGTAGTATCTAAGTCACAATATGTTGCGGATTAATAATCTTAGGGAGTTGTTAGGTGTGAAAGAAATTGGATAAATGAGGAATGAACTTGTAAGGGAGTGTGTGTGGTGGTGGAAGAAAAATGTTAAATGGGAGAATAAACGCAGGGTGTGTTAAGTTGGGTGTTTGATCATATGGGAAGATGACTGATGGTCAGTATTAGTTGGTTAAGCCGGATTTTAGTGATGGTGTGCTGGGAATTCTACCGACTGGGAGACTGAGGAAAAAGTGGATTGAGTCAGTAAAAGGAATGTTTGTGAAGGAAAGGAATGTGAGTTTGTCAGAAGGCAGAGGAAAGGTGCATAATGGAGTGAATGGTGTGGTACGATGTGCTTGGAATTAAACCGACTGGGAGATCTGAGGAAAAGTGGATTGGAGTCAGTAAGAAGGAATTTCTGAAGGAAAGAATGTGAGTGTTGGTCAGAGGCGAGAGGAAAGGTGCAGTAATAGGAGTGAATGGTGTTGGTAAGTGTGCTTGGAATCTACCAGACTTGGGAGACTGAGGAAAAAATTGGATTGAGTCATGCATAATAGGAATTTCCTGTAAGGATAAGTGGAATGTGAACGTTTGTCAGAGGCGAGAGGAAAAGGTCGGACTAAAATAGGAGTGAAATACGGGTGTGGTAAGTGTGCTTGCGGTACATCTAAATCCGACTGGAGACTGAGGAAAGGAGAAGTGGATTGAGTCAGTAAAGGAATTTATCTGAAGGAAAGGAAGTGAGTTTTCAGTCAAGAGGCGAAGAGGAAATGATGGCATAAATAAGGAGTGAATGGTGTGGGTAAGCTGTGCCTTGGACATCTACCGACTGGGAGACTGGAGGAAAAAGTGAGATTGAGTCAAGTAAAGGGAATTTCTGAAGAGGAAAGGGGAATGTGAGTTTTGTCAGAGGCTAGGAAGAAGTGTGCATAATAGGAGTGAATGGTGTGGTAAGTGTGGCTTGAAATCTACCGACTGGGAGACTGAGGAAAAGTGATTGTTAGTCAGTAAAGGAATTTCTGAAGGAAAGGAATAGTGGAGTTGTGTACAGAGGCGAGAAGAGGTGCATAATAGGAGTGAATGGTGTGGTAAGTGTGCTTGAAATACCGACTGGGAGACTGAGGAAAAATGGATTGAGTCATGAAAAGAATAATCTGAAGGAAAAGGAATGTGAATTTAGCAGAAGCGAGAGAAATGGTGCATAATAGAGGTGAATGGTGGTGGTAAGGATGTGCTTGGAATCTCCGACGGCGGAAGACTGATGGAAAAGAGGGGATGTGGAAGATCAGTAAAGGAATTTTCTGAAGGTAGGGAATTGTGAGTATTGGTCAAGTAGACGAGAGGAAGGTGCATGAATAGGGTGGAAGGTGTAGGTAAGTGTGTCTTGGGAATCTACCGACGGGAGACTGAGGAAAAAGATGGAGTTGAGTCGAGTAATGATTTCTGAAAGGGAAGAGGGCATGTGATTTTGTCAAAAGGCGAGAAGAAAGGTGCATAAAATTAGGGAGTGAATGGGGTGTGGTAAGTTGTGCTTTGGAATCTACCGAACTGGAGACTGAGGAAAAAGTGGATTGAAGTCCAGTAAAGGAATTTTCTGAAGAAAGGATGTGAAGTTGTCAAGAGGCGAGAGGAAAGGTGCATAATTGGAGTGAATGGTGTGGGTAGGGACGCGACCGGGGCGGGAATTTTTGCCGGGGCCGGGGCTGGGGCCCCGGTCGGTTCCGGGGCCGGGGCGGGGCCGGGGCCGGGGGTTAGCTAAAATTAGAAAATGGAAGTCAAAAACACTGAAAGTCCTTAAAACTTAGGATGAAATTTAAATAAAAATTTCAATTAATTAATAATTTAATTCCATGAAAAAGGAATACATTTAATTAATTCAAATTAAATAAAAATATTTTCTTAAAAATTTTTTAGAAAATAATTGATTTTTCTAGAAATAAGTTGTATTAAATATATATATATATAGGTATAGTATATATATAATATATTATATAGTATATATGTATTATATATATTATATATATACGTGATAGTATATATATATATATATATATATGTATAACTTGATATATAGTATATATATATATACTATATATATTATATATGTATATTTATATATTTTCCAAACTGTTCCGAAAAAAGGAAGCCGCTCTGATCCTTCTAACTATCGCGCCATAGCTCTCACTTGGTGATCTAATCTATAGATCTTTGAAACCCTTCTCACTCTCATTTTTTAGGATCATCTGGAGTCTCATTCATTCTTTCCGATCGCCAGTACGGCTTTCGGCGGCTCGAGGTCTACCTGGCGAATATATGCTTTCCGATGCCTTAGCTTGATTTATGGTTTTTCCCGCCCTTAGAACTACCGGGTCGAGTACTTGCGTGGGTGGCGCTTGAACATATCCAAAGCGATTTGACCGGGTATGGCACGCGTCACTACTGCTCCTCCTAAAGCTCACCTTCCTTTGGGTTAACCTTGCCCTGTCTTTGCATTTACTTATTGTCTAGTTTCTTTCAAAGATCGCTCAATATCGGCTGTTGTTGATGGGGCGACTTCTTCTTCCTTTCCCTGTTAATAGTGGTGTTTCTCTAGGGTTCGTCTTTATCTCCTCTTTATTCCTAACTGTTTCATTAAATGTGCTTCTTCACCTGAAACACATCTAGACTCTATCCTCATATGCCGGGATGAACTCGAATCCCGTTCATTCCTTCCAACTTAGTTTCAATGCTGGCTCCTCTTCTTGGTTACTTCTAAGAATTGCCTCTCGTCTTAATCTTTCGCGATTCTATTCCCTCGTTGAATTTCTGATAGAATTGTGATTCCGGGTGGGGTCCGTCTGACCTGTGAAATTCATTCTTTAAAAAACTCAACTTCTCTAACAAATCTCCCTCTCCTAAGACCTTCCAACTTCTCCTTAATCTTTACTCTTTCGACGTTCTCTCGTCTCTCCTGTTGACAATATAACATCCTTGGCCTTAACATAAACAAAAATGTCTTGGAAAACCTCACATCACAATGGTTGCTAGGTCGCGGCCTCAAGAAACTGGGAGTTCTGTTAGACGGCGAGACTTTTTTTTCCTCTTCTTCAGTTGCTCCTAAGGCTATAATCAAGGGCCTCATCCGCCTTGTATGGAGTACTGCTTCATTCTTGGGAGGGGCTCGTTTCACCCGGCTTTTGGTTTGAATAGGGTCGAGTCAAAGGCCAAAAGGCTTATAAATTGTCCCATACTTTTTCCAGTTCACTTGACCCCTCTATCTAGTGTGCTGGCGCGATTGTTGTGGGATGCTTTATCTCTTCCTATAGGGTACCCGTTGTGTAGTGCAGGTGCGTCGAGTGGGAACTTATCCACCCATGATGCGGCGTAACACACCTTTACGGTCGCCCCTCAGTTAGTACATCGAGAAGGGTGCTGGTATCCTGCACCATGAGTTTTGTGTTGATATTGTAAGCTCCAGACTAGTTCGCTGCGGTGCTTCCTTCTTTCCTGCCACAGCTGTTCTGTGGATTCTCTTCCATTTCCTGTGTTTCCTGCTGAATTTAATCTCCCCCACCTTCAAGGCCTGCGTCTGCGCTCATTTGCGTATTTGCGTTAGTTATTCGATTCTGAGGCGTGTAACATCCCTCCTTGAATAGGGGCTCTGCCCGTGATGGTGGTGACAACTGTAGAAGTAGGAAGACTCCTCTTGGTTGGGAGATGCGAAAGGTTAATAATGAGATTAAGGGGAAATTTTCATAGAGTAATGAATAGAGATTGGATGCTTTTCTGCCTAATGAAATGGGTGTGAGGAGAGTGTGGAAGGGAACACTTCGAAAATATGCGTAACATTGGCAGTAATTGAGGAGGTGATAAAGTGAATGTGTTTGGGTTTGATGATGTAAGAAGAACTGGTATTTTGGGGAGGAGGTAATAGGTTAGAGTGAGAAATGAACTTTGAAAAATGAATGGTAAATCTGCAAGTATAGATAGAATTACTGGTGATATGATCAAGAATGGAAGTGAGATTGTGATTGAATGGTATGGAAGTTTGTGTAACAATGCCTTTATGGAGGATATAGTTCCGAAGATTGGAGAACAGTAATAATACCTTTATAAGGGTAAGGAGCTCAATGGTTTACAGAAATATAGATCTAAGTCAGCAATATGTTCGATTAATAATCTTAGGGTGTTAGGGTGAAAAGAATTGGATAAAATGAGGAATGAACTTGTAAGGGAGTTGTGGGGTGAAGAAAAATGTAAATGAGAGAATAATACGAGGGTGTAATAAGTTGGTTTTTGATCATATGGGAAGGAATGACTGATGGTCAGTTAAGTTGGTTTAAGCGGATTTTATAGTGATGAAGTGTGCTGGGAATCTAAACCGACTGGAGACTGAGAAAAAGTGGATTGAGTCAGTAAAGGAATTTCGTGAAGGAAAGGAAGTGAGTTTTGTCAGAGGCGAGAGGAAAGGTGCAATAATAGGAGTGAATGGTTGTGGTAGTGTGCCTTGGAATCTACCGACTGGAGACTGAGGAATAAAGTGGATTGAGTCAGTAAAGGAAATTTCTGAAGGAAAGGAATGTGAGTTTGTCAGAGGCGAGAGAAAGGTGCATAATAAGGCAGTTGAAGTGTGGTAAGTGTGCTTGGAATCTACCGACTGGAACTGAGGAAAAAGTGGATTGATTCAGTAAAGGAATTTCCGAGGAAAGGAATGGAGTTTGTCAGAGGCGAGAGGAAAGGTGCATAATAGGAGTGAATGGTGTGGTAAGTGTGCTGGAATCTACCGACTGGGAGACTGAGGAAAAAGTGGATTTGAGTCAGTAAAGGAATGTCTGAAGGAGAGGAATGTGAGTTTGTAGAGGCGAGAGGAAAGGTGCATAATAGGAAAGAATGGTGGGGGTGAGTGTGCTGGAAATCTACCGACTGGGAGACTAGGAAAAAGGTGGATTGAAGTCAGTAAAAGGAAGTTCTGAAGGAAAAGGAAATGTGAGAGGTTTGTCAGGAGGCGAGAGGAAAGGGTGCATAATAAAGGGAGTGAAATGTGTGGTAAGGTGCTTTGAATTGATCGTGACCGACCTGGGAGACTGAGGAAAAAGTGGATTGAGTCAGTAAAAGGAAATTTCTGAAGGAAAGGATATGTGAGTTTGGCAGAGACGAGAGGAAAGGTGCATAATAGAATGTGAATGGTGTGGTAAGTGTTGTTGGAACTAACAACTGGGAGACTGAGGAAAAAGTGATTGGAGTCAGTAAAGGAATTTCTGAAAGAAGGAATTGAGTTTGTCAGAGGCGAGAGGAAAGGTGCATAAATAGGAGTGAATGGTGTGGTAAGTGTGCTTGGAATCTACCGACTGGGAGACTGGAGGAAAAAGTGGATTGAGTCAGTAAAGGATTTTTCTGAAGGAGAGGAATGTGAGTTTGTCTGAGGCGAGAAGAAAGGTGAATAATAGGAGTGAATGGTGTGGTAAAGTGTGCTTGGAATCTACCGACTGGGAGACTGGGAAGTGATTGAGGTCAGTAAAGGGAATTTCTCTGAGGAAAGGAATGTGAGTTTGTCAGAGGCGAGAGAAAGGAGCATAATAGGAGTGATGGTTGTAGGGACCGACCGGGTGCGGGAATTTTGCCCGGGGCCGGGGCTGGGGCGGGCTGCTCTTAATTTAGCCGGGGCCGGGGCCGGGGCCGGGGTTAGCTAAAATTAGAAATGGAAGTCAAAAACACTGATAATCCAAAATTAGGAATGAAAATTAAATAAAATTTCAATTAAATTAATAATTTTAATTAAAAAAGGAATACATTGTAATTAATTCATTAAATAAATAGTTTTTTCGAAAGAATTTTTTTGAAAATAATTGATTTTCTAGAAGAATAAGTTTTATTATATATATATAGTATTATATATTATATATATATATATATATAGTATATATTTTATATTATAATATTATATATATAATATATATATATATTATATATTACTATATAATATATATATATATATATATATATATGATATATATATATATATATATATATATAGTATATATAATATATATCTATATTATCCAACCTGTTCCGAAAAAGGAAGCCGCTCTGATCCCTTCTAATATCGCCCTATAGCTCTACTTGTATTCTTCTAAGATCTTTTGAAACCCTTTCTCAACTCTCATTTCTTAGTCCATCTGGAATCTCATTCAGCTTCTTTCCGATCGCCCAGTACGGCTTTTCGGCGCTCGAGTCTACTGGCGATATAATACTTTTCTAATCTTACTGATTTATGGTTTTCCGCCCTTAGGAATACGGGGAGACTTGCGTGTGGCGCTTGACATATCCAAACATTTGACCGGGTATGGCAACGCGTCACTGCTCTCCAAGCTCCCTCCCTTTGGGTTTCCTCCTTCCTCTTTGCTTACTTATGTCTAGTTTTCTTTCAAATGCTCAATATCGGCTGTTGTGATGGGGCGACTTCTTCTTCCTTTTCTGTTAATTAGTGGGTGTTCCTCAGGGTTCTGTCTTATCTCCTACTTTATTCCTACTTTTCCATTAATGATCTTCTCACCTGCAACATATATAACTCTATTCACTCATATGCCGCTGACTCCGAACCTTCATTCTTCACTTTGCAAATGCTGCTTCCTTCTTTTACTTCTAGAATTGGCCCTCGTCTTAATCTTCCGATTCTTCTCGCTGATCTGGATGAATTTCCGGGTGGGGTCGTCCTAAACCTTGTGAAAATTCAATTCTTTAAACTCACTTCTACAAATCTCCCTCTCTAAGACACTTCCAACTTTCCTATCTATTTCGACGGTTGCTCTCGTCTCTCCTGTTGACAATATAAACATCCTTGGCCTTACATAAGCAAAAAAATGTCTTGGAAACTCACATCACAATGGTTGCTAGGCGCCTCAAAGAAACTGGGAGTTCTGTTTGACTGCGAGACTTTTTTTCCTCTTCTCAGTTGCTCAGCTATACAAGCCTCATCCGCCCTTGTAGTGGAGTACTGTCTCATTATTCTGGGGGGCCTCTGGTTCACCCGCTTCCTTAGATAGGTCGAGTCCAAGGCCAAAAGGCTTATAAATATGTCCTGTACTTCCAGTTCACTTGACCCTCTATCTTTGCGTGCGCGATGTTGGTGCTTTATCCTCCTTTTCTATAAGTACCGGTAGTTTGGCAGGTGCTCGACGGGAACTTATCACCCGCGTACCACCGGCACCTTACGTCGCCTCGAAGTACAAGAGGTGGCTGTACTGGCACAGAGTTTTTGTGTTGATATTGGTAACTCCAGACTAGTTCGCTGCGGTGCTTCCTTCTTTCCTGCACCCTCTGTTCTGTGGAATTCACTTCCATCTTCGTGTTTCCTGCTGAATTTAATCTCCCCCACTTCAAGGCCTTGCGTCTGCGCTCATCTGCGTATTTGCGTTAGTAGTTCGATCCTGAGGCGGAGAAGCTACCCTCCTTGAATAGGGCTCTGCCCGTGAGTGTGGTGACAAACTGTAGAATATGGAAGACCCTCTGGTTGGAATGCGAAAAAGTTTAAATGATGAGGATTAATTAGGGACATTTTCAATAGAGTACTGGAATGAGATTGGTGCTTTTTCTGCCTAATGAATAATGGTGTGAGGAGAGTGAAGTAGGGAGAACACGTTCGAATTGCGTACCATTTGGCAGGTAATGAGAGAGTGAAGTGATAGGAGATTGTGTGATTGGGTTGTGATGTACGAGAGCAAATGGGTATTTTGGGGAGGAGGTAATAGGTAAGAGTGAGAATCGAACTTGAAATGGTAAATCTTCAGTAATAGGTAGAATTACTTGGTGAATGATCAAAGAATGGGAGATGTGAGATTGGTGAATATTGAATGGATTTATGGAAGTTGTGTTAAACAAGGCCTTTATGGGGATGATAGTTCCGAACGGATTTGAGCACAGTAATAATACCTTATATAATAAGGGTAAGGGAGTTCAATGGTTACAAGAAATATAGATCTTAGGCACAAAATATGTTCGTAGTTATAATCTAGGGGTGTTAGGTGTGAAAAGATTGATAAATTGAGGAATGAGACCTTGTTAAGGAGTTGGTGTGGGTGTGGAAGAACAAATGTAAATGAGAGAATAAACGAGGGTGTATGGTAAGTTGGTTTGATCAGTATGGGAAAGGATGACTGAGATGGTCAGTTTAGTTGGTTAATGCGGTTTATAAGTGATGAGGTGTTGCTGGGATCCTACCGACTGGGAAGACCTGAGGAAAAAGTGGAATTGAGGTCAGTAAAGGAATTTGTGAAGGAAAGGAATGTGAGTTTGTCAAGGCGAGAGGAAAGGTGCATAATAGGAGTGAAATGGCAGGGTTTTGTGCTTGGAATCTACCGACTGGGAGACTGTAGGAAAAGTGGGATTGAGTCAGTAACAGGAATTTCTGAGGAAGGAATGTGAAGTTGTCAGGAGGCGAGGAGGAAAGGTGCAGTAAATAGGAGTGAAGGTGTGGTAACCAGTGTGCTGGAATCCTAAACCGACTGGAGACTGAGAAGAAAAAGTGGATTGAAGTCGTAAAGGAATTTCTGATAGGATAAGGAATGTGATGTTTGTCAGGGCGAGAGAAAGGGTGCTTTAACTATGAGTGAATGGTGTGGTTAAAGTTTTGGTTGTCTGGAAATCTATCGGGACTGGAGAGACTGAGGAAAAAGTGGATTGAGCTCAGTTACATGGAATTTCCTGATAGGAAACGGAATAATGGTGAGTTTTTCAGAGGCGAAGTGATAAGGTCATATAGGAGTGAATTGGTGGTGGTTAAGTGTGCTTGGAATCTACCGACTGGTATTGGGAGAGCTGATGGAAAAGTGGATTGAGTCAGTAAAGGATATTTTTTGAAGAAAGGAATGTTGAGTTTGTCAGAGCGAGATGGAGAAAGGTGCATAATAGGAATGAAAGGTGTATAGTGGTAAGTGTGCTATGAATCGATCGGCTCTGGGAAAAACTGAGAAAAAGTGGATTGAGTCCAGTAAAGGAATTTCTGAAGAAAGGATGTGAGTTTGTCAGAGGCGAGAGAAAAAGGGCATAATAGGAGTGAATGGTGTGGTAAGTGTGCTTGAAATCTACCGACTGGGAGACTGAGGAAAAAAGTGGAACTTGGGTCAGTAAGAAGAATTTTCTGAAGGAAAGGAATGTGCATTTGGCAGAGGCGAGGAGGAAAATGGTGCATAATAGGAGTGAATGGTGTGGTAAGTGTTGTTGGAAATCGACCGGCTGGGAGACTGAGGAAAAGTGGATTGAGTCAGTAAAGGATTTCTGAAGGAAAGAATGTGAGTTTGTCAGAGGCGACGGGGAAAGGTGCATAATAGGAGTGGAATGGTGTGGATAAGTTGTGCTTGGGAATCTACCGGACTGGGAGACTGAGGAAAAGTTGGATTGAGTCAGTAAAAGAAATTTTCTGAAGGAAAGGAATGTGAGTTTGTCAGAGGCGGAGAAGAAAGGTGCATATAGGAGTGAATGGTGTGGTAAGTGTGCTTGGAATCTACCGAGCTGGGAGACTGAGGAAAAGTGGATTGAGTCAGTAAAGGTTTGCTTGAAGGAAAGGAATGGGAGTTTGTCAGAGGCGAGAGGAAAAGGTGCAATAAATAGGAGTGATGGTTGTAGGGACCGACGCGGGGCGGGAATTTTGCCGGGCCGGGGCTGGGGCCGGGCTGCTCTAATTTAGCCGGGCCGGGGGCCGGGGCCGGGGTTTTACTAAAAAATTAGAAATGGAAGGAATGAAAACACTGAAAGTCCTTAAAAACGTTTAGGATGAAATTCAATAAAATTTCAATTAATTAATATTTTAATTATAAAAAAGGAATACATTTAATATTCAATTAAATAAATAATTTTCGAAAGAATTTTTTTGAAAATAATTGATTTTCTAGAGATAGAATAAACAGTTGTAATTAATATATTATATAATATATTATAATATATATATAGTATTATTATATATATATATATATATATATATAATATATATATAATATATATATATATATTATATATATATATATTATATATATATATATATATATATATATAATATATTATATATATATATATCCAACCTGTTCCGAAAAAAGGAAGCCGCTCTGATCCTTCTAACTATCGCCCTATAGTTCTCACTTGTATTCTATCTAAGATTCTTTGAACCCTTCTCAACTCTCATTTCTTAGATTCAATCTGGAGTCTCATTCACTTCTTTCCGATCGCCAGTACGGCTTCGGCGCTCGAGGTCTACTGGCGTTATAACTTTCCTATCTAACTGATTTATGTTTTTCCGCCCTCAGGAATACGGGGAGACTTGCGTGGTGGCGGTTACAAATCCAAGGCATTTGACCGGGTATGGCACGCGTCACTGCTCTCCAAACTCCCCTCCTTTGGTTTCTCCTTCTCTTTGCTTACTTATGTTTGGCTTCTTTCAAATCGCTTCATATCGGCTGTTGTTGATGGTGCGACTTCTTCTTCTTTTCTGTCAATAGTGGTGTTCCTCAGGGTTCTGTCTTATCTCCTACCTATTCCTACTTTTCATTAATGATCTTCTCACCTGCAACATTACCTATCCACTCATATGCCGTGACTCGACCCTTCATTCTTCAACTCAATTTAATTCTGCTCTATCTTTTACTTCTAGAATGCCTTCTCGTCTTAACCTTCCCGATTCTATTCCTCGCTGACCTGAATAGAATTTTCCGGGTGGGGTCGTCTCAACTTGTGAAATTCAGTTCCTTAAAAACCCAACTTCTACAGAATTTTCCTCTAAATAAGACACCTTCTAACTTTCCTATCACTTTCGGCGAGCACTCTCGTCCTCTCATGTTGAAAAATTATAATATCCAAAGCTTTAACATAACCAAAAAACTGTCTTGGAAACCTCAAATACAACGTTGCTACAGGCGGCCTCAAGAAACTGGGAGTTTCTGTTTAGGCTGCGAGACTTTTTTTCTCTTCTCAGTTGCTTCCAGCTATACAGGGCCTCATCCGCCCTTGTATGGAGTAAACTGCTCTCATATCTGGGGGGGGGGGCTCTGGTTTTCACCCGGCTTTTGGATAGGGTCAGTCAAAGGCCCAAAGGCTTATAAACTGTTCGGCACTTCCAGTTACTTGACCCCCCTATCTTTGCGGCCGCGATGTTGGTTGCCTTTATCTCTTTTCATATAGGTACCTCGGCAGCGGCAGGTGCCGAGGGAACTTTATCACTCGCGTACCTACACCTTTACGACGCCCTCGTAGCACAAGGGGGGCTGTGTCGGCGCATGAGTTTTGTGTTTAAATTGGTAATTCCAGGCTTGTTCGCTGTGGTGTCTTTCCTTCTTTCCTGCCACCTCTGTTCTGTGGAATTCTCTTCCAATCTTCTGTGTTTCCTGCTGAATGTTAATCTCTCTGACTTTAAAGCCTGCGTGCTGTGCTCATCTGCGTAGTTTTTGGCGTTTAGGGTTGATTGATAACTGGTTGTTTGTCAACACCCCATCCTTGAATAGGGCTCTGGCCCGTGAGTGGTGGTGACGACTGTAAATATAAATAATATATATATATATATCTAATATATATATATATATAATTATATATATATATATATAATTTATATATATATATATATATAATATAATATATATATATATATATATATAATATATATATATATATAGTTATTATAAATATTCAATTAAAATAAATAATTTTTGAAAGAGATTTTGGAAAAGATTGATTTTCTTCGAAGATTTACTTTAAATAAATAAATAAACATTACATTTTTAAAACAATATAATTTATTTCCCTTTTCATTTCGTTTAATATATCAAATTTCGAATATTTTTATGTTTAAAACTCGGAAGAATAACAAATTTGCCTCAATTTTAATTTGAAATCATGGTAAATACCAAAAAAATTGATTATATTTTAGGTATGTTTATATATTTGCATCAAATTATACTTATTCTTATGGATAAAATAATATTTTTTTATTTTGTTTATTTAACCCTCTATTATTTAGTGTAAATTTATAGTTAACCCCCCGGCCGAAAACCCCGGTTTTTCCTGATTTTTTGGGGGGGGGGCGGGGGGGCCCCGCCCCCCCCGGGGTTGGCCGGCCGGGCATAGGAGTGAATGGTGTGGTAAGTGTGCTTGGAATCTACCGACTGGAAGACTGAAGAAAAAGTGGAATTGAGTCAGTAAGGAATTTCTGAAGGAAAGGAATGTGAGTGTTGTCAGAGGCGAGAGGAAAGTGCATAGATAGGTAGTGAATGGTGGTGGTAAGTTGTTGGTGGCTGTTGGATTCTATCGAACTGGGAGACTGGAGGAAAAAGTGGATTGAGTCAGTAAAGGGAATGCCTGAAGGAGAGGAAGTGAGTTTGTCATGAGGCGAGAGGAAGGTGCATAAATAGAGTGAATGGTGTGGTAAAGTGTGCTTGAATCTACCGATGGGAGACTGAGGGAAAAAGTGGATTGAGTCAGTAAAGGAATTTCTGAAAAGGAAAGGATGTTGAGTTTGTCAGAGCGAGAGGAAGGTCGCATAATATGGAGTGAATGGTGTGGTTGGAATCTACCGACTGGGAGACTGAGGAAAAAGTGGATTGAGTCAGTAAAGGAATGTGAGTTTGTCAGAGGCGAGAGGAAAGGTGCATAATAGGAGTGAATGGTGTGGTAAGTGTGGTTGGAATCTACCGACTGGGAGACTGAGGAAAAAGTGGATTGAGTCAGTAAAGGAATTTCTGAAGGAAAGGAATGTGAGTTTGTCAGAGGCGAGAGGAAAGGTGCATAATAGGATGTATTGTGGTAAGTGTGCTTGGTAATCTACCGACTGGGAGACTGAGGAAAAGTGGATTGAGTCAGTAAGGAATTTCTTGAGGAAAGATGTGAGTTTGTCAAGAGGCAAGGGAAAGGTGGCATAATACGGAGTGAACTGGTGTGGTAAGTGTGCTTGAAATCTACCGACTGGAGAACTGCGGAAAAAGTGGATTGAGTCAGTAAAGGAATTTCTGAAGGAAAGGAATGTGAGTTTGTCAGAGGCGAGAGGAAAGGTGCATAATAGGAGTGAATGGTGTGGTAAGTGTGGTTGGAATCTACCGACTGGGAGACGAGTGAAAAAGTGATTGAGTCAGTAAAGGAGAATTTTCTGAGGAAAGGAATGTGAGTTTTGTCAGAGGCGAGAGGAAGCTAGGTGCCATAATGAGGAGTGAATGGTGTGGTAAGTGTGCTTGGAATCAACCGACTGGAGACTGAGGAAAAAGTGGATTGAGTCAGTAAAGAATTTCTGAAAGGAAACGTGGAATGTATGTGACTGTTGATATAGGTCGAGGCCGACGAGGAGAGTGCATAATAGGAGTGAATATGGTGTTGGTAAAGACTCTGGAACTCTACCGATATGACTCCGCACGAAGCACACTCACTCTTGAGTTAGCTAAGATTTCTGAAGGAAAGGAATGTAGTTTGGCAGAGGCGAGAGGAAAGGTGCATAATAGGAGTGAATGGTGTGGTAAGTGTGCTTGAAATCTACCGACTGGGGAGACCGAAAAAAGTGATTGAGTCAGTAACAGGAATTTTCTGAAGAGAAGGATGTGCAAGTGAATTGTCAGAGCGAGAGGAAGGTTGCAATAAATAGGAGTGAATGGTGTCGGTAAGTTGTGTTGGAATCTACCGAGAGCTGGGCCTGAGGAAAAATGGAATTGAGTCGTAAAGAATTTCGAAGGAAAGGAAATGTGAGTTTGTCAGAGGCGAGAGGAGGTGCATAATAGGAGTGAATGGTGTGGTAAGTGTGATTGATAGGAATCTCCGATGGAGACTGAGGAAAAAGGTGGATTGAGTCGTAAGGCAATTTCTGAAGGAACAGGAAATGTGAGTTTTGTCAGGGAGGCGAGAGGAATGCATAATAGAGAGTGAATGTGTGGTAAGTGTGGCTTGGAAATCTACCGATGGGAGAGCTGAGGAAAAGGAGTGGATTGAGTCAGTAAAAAGGAATTTGCATGAAGGAAAGGAATGTGAGTTTACAGAGGCGAGAGGAAAGGTGCCTAATAGGAGTGAATGGTGTGGGTTTGTGATGGGGTATGGTTGGTTGACTGGGCCAAGGAATGAACCATACATTGACGAGGTCGTCGCGGTCCTGTGAAGTCTTAGGATTGATTTTTTGAACAGAGATGACCTATCACTTAGGGTATTTAAGGGAACTGTAGGGGGGGGCTTTCCCTTTTGACTTCGTAAATCTTTTCTACTTAAACAATCTATTTCCTTGCATGTTATCACACCTTTCCATATCTAGTGGGAAATGAAAGAAAGAAAATTTATTATTATTATTATTATATTATTATTATTATTAATTATTATTTTATTATTATTATTATTAAGGAAATCTCTTTTGTGAAGAAATTTTATGAACCTGAAAAATATAATCTCTTGCTGAAGAATAACAAAGAAAACAGAATTCAACAATACGTTTTGAATTCAGATGAAGAAGATTTTTAGGCCAAACTTTTGACGTCAATTTCCGAATTGGTGCGGATCAACAGTTGAGTGACAAGGAATTAAAGGTATTTAGCACAATTTAGTTGTCCTTTATGATTCTGTGAATGAAAATCTATTTATTTTATAAAATGGTTTTCTTTTGTTTAGTTTTTTTGTATGTTGAGGGAAATCTGTTCCTTCCATTGTGATAAATTTGATCTTTTTCTTCACTTCATGTATTACAGTTAGTCTCTTCTCTTTTCGTGTTGAAAATGTAATCTCAGCATATTTTCTATTTATTTGTCTACGCAGTTTTCTAAAAAACGAAATTTCTCAAAAAAAGGAAAATCAATAAAAATAAGATTGAATATAATGTTGTATTAACACTGAATCTCATACACCTCTTTCGACCCCAGTTTGGGGGTGAGGTGCGTCGCATACACCGGAAACAGAAAAGTAGTTTCCATATGACCAAACCATCTTAATGTACCCTCGTTTATTCTCATTTACGCCCTTCTTCACACTACACAACTCCCTAATGCGTTCATTCATCATTTTTTCAATTCTTCTTACACAACACGCCCCTAAGATTGTCCAAATGAACACATTGCACGTTAGATCTTTACCTCTTAATCCAGACCCTAGTTTCACTACTATACATTAACACAGGTAACAACCCCTCATGCAAATCCCTAGTGCACTCAAGAGTTAGTCCCTTTTACATCCATCAAGGATTTAATTACACCAGCCACCTTCCTACCATTTACAACGTTCCTACTACACTCTGCATCAGCCGTTCCCTTTTCATCCAACATATATCCTAAGCATTTAAACTCAGTCACTTGTTGCAGTTGCTCACCATCTAACATAACTTCACACCGCAGACCTCTCACTCACTACCATAGCCTTACTCCTACCTACATTTACTTTCAAACCTCATGCTAATGCGTTACATTAAACATGAAAGAAACATAAAAACGTCCATACCTTTCCCAGTCGAAAATTGTACCCTTTTATATACCATAATAAAAAAAAGGCTTAGTGACCCTTTTGGGGAACGTAAGTGGGTGTGAAACCCGGTATCTCTGAAATGAAAATGAAATATAGAATTTAAAAAAGCTATTTCACATCTAAATAAAAATTCATTATTTTATGATGTTAACTTTTAAAGGCATTAGAATTGGATCGAAATAGTGACACAAAGTGGGATAAACTTTAAAGGAAGAAAAATAAATTGAAACTTCTGGGAAAAAGTCAAAATATAATTAGAAATAAAATAAATCTGTAAGAAATTTATGTTGATTTAAGTGGCTGAGGATCTTTTGGCAGGACAAATTCTTTTTGGACTCTGCACCGTAAAATAGAAATGTAAGCCGTTAGATAAAGTTGGATTAGTTTTTTTCAACTAATATAATATCCACTCGAAGAGTGTGAAGTATGTGACTATAAAAAAAATTTAATTTTGTATCTCTTAATTTAGATTTTCTTTGATTTAAAATTTGCCTTATTGTATATTTAAAATTGTTGTTACTACTGATTCCCCCAATGGAAAATATTTCCAAGTGTTTTTTTTTTCCCCAGTTGAAAATATTTCCCAGTGTTTTTTTTTTTCAAGTATTTTGCTTCTCTTTAAGCTTTGCTTCTTCTTATTTAAATGTTGATGCCTCTATTTTGTGAATCTCAGTGTTTGCATCACTGAGTGGTTGGGCTTTTTTCATGCTAGTCGAACCACAGTGGGGGGCTGAATCATTCAGTATTCTTAAAGATCTGGACAATTTGATTTTTAAACCAGCGCATATTCCTGGTCATCCTACTCTATTCTTGAGAACTCTTGACAAAAGCTTCACTAAATTCCTTCTTAAAGGTTGTGTTTACTCAACCTGTGCTGAAAGATGAGGACCTATTTAAACCATCATCCCTCAACTATTTTCCTATTTCTCCTACCTGTTTATCCAAAGTTTTCGAATCTACCTTAATTAAACTGGAATTTTATGAAACTTGATAATTTCTCTAAACTTATCTTAGATCGTCAGTATGACTTTTATAATTAATGTCCAACTGGAAATCATTTCCTTCTCTCTGATCTTTACTTAGTTCTCTGTTCTTCGAATTGATGAATCTTATTTGTCATTGTTGTACTTATGGAATCCTTTCGATGAAGCTAGAACAAAGATTTATTTTCTCTTTTGTTATCTATATCCTTAAATTTTGTGGTAAGCTTACCAGTGATTTCCTTTCCGGTCGGTGTAAGGGTTCATCCCTTGACCCTCTTTCTCATGTTCATAAATATCCTGTCTGTCTGTCCCACCTTTTCTCTTATGCTGATAACTTCCCTGAGTTATTCTTTTGACTTTCGAAGGCAACCAAACCAGAGGCAATAGTAGTTGAGACTTGAGAGATTGCTGGATTTCGAGTAACTATCATCTGATCTTTCCTTTATTTCTTGTTGGGTCAAAGAAAAACATGCGTAGGCATATTCAGTTTCTCAATTGATTCATTTATTTAATCTCTCTACTTGACTAACTACATCATTTTCGAAGCTTAAATCTCCAACCTCTGTACTCTCTGATATTCTTTTTTGGTTGTTTGTTTCTTATTACTTTCTATGATTATCAATATTGTTTCTCTCAACATGTTTTCCTAATTTGTTAGGTGAGTTGAGTTGCATTACTAGAACTATTATCAAGAGCACCCCTTTGGGTTCTACATTATAGTAGTTCGTCCGTTTCTCTATATGAAGTTTACGTTCTATATCTGAAAATATTTTCGACACAACATAATTCTTCTTATATTGAAGGTGAGTCTAGGATTTTGCTTTATCAACTTTTTTGTCTATCTGTTGACTTTTTCTATTCTCCAATCTTAATCACTTCGCCTTTCCTATACTACTATTTTATTATACAGCATTGCTTTTTAACCATTTGTTCTTAAAATTTAAAGAGTTTTGAAATTTTTTTTTTATATATTAAAATATTTAAATTTTGTTTATATTGTTAGTTCAAATGTAATTTATAGTATTTAATTAAATGAACGAATGCTATCATACGATTTTTAATTGTGAATATCATACGAAGTGGATTAGCTGTTTCAATAAATAGTCAAATTTTGAAATATTATTTGCTAATTTCCTATATATATTATAATAGTATTATTAATATATATATATATATATAATAATATAAATATATATATATATATACTATATATATTATATATATATTATATATATATATATAATATATATATATATATCTAGATATAATATATTATATATATATAATTATATACTATATATATAATAATAATATATATATATATATAATATATATATATATATATAATATATAATATATATATATATATATATATTATATAGTATATGATATAATATATATATATTTATATATATATATATTATATATATAATATTATATATATATTATATAATATTATATTATATATATATATAATATATATATTGGTCAGGTGTCTAAAGCTAAGTCATGTATAATAATAATTACCAATAATAATAATAACAAACGAATTAAAACCTACCTAATATTTTACACACTTTTGCTGGCCCTCATTCGCACACCTCTATTCATCTAACACACAAAAAACAGCTTTAAAACAAAAATAATAATAATAATAAATAATCTAATAATAAATAATAATAATAATAATATTAATTGACATAAATCATAATTAAAATAAATAATAATACATAATCATCATAATAATAATAACTAAATTAACAAAATAAACATTTCCACACCTCTTGTCCAATGCACTAATATCGTTTCTCGACAATCATTAACCCGTCAGGCACTTCGTAATTTTACCTCCACTCCAGATCTCAACACCTCAACCTTACTTTCTATTTCTCCTCAATCTTGGCAATCCGGGTCTTACTAACGGTAACATGTTCACCAAAATATCTCAGATAACACTCATAACAGTCTCCTATTAAAAAACAACCTGGTACAAACCCAATGGTAACTTGAATATCACAAAAAAAAGCAATCCGAATCGTATCAATAAAATTAACTCAACCTCTGCACTCGCCTTAAAATCTACCTTACAAATTAACCACGACTTGCTTTTCACTTATCCATCCCTTAATCTCCTCAATCGCTAATTTACATTCACTTTCTCTTAAATTCACACTATATCCAATATAACAGTTTTTTAAATATTTAGCAACTATACATGTCAGTGTTATTTCGTTTATCCTGCAATTTCAAAAATTTAGCAACAATAACCTGCAATCTTCCTACTTTAGATTTTTCAAAACTCTCTAAGATAATAGTTTACTTACCCAGCTTAGGGGAATTTACAATCTTCAAATTTGTTTCACGAAACCTAACTTCAGTTAAGTTTTTGCAAACATGTACCATTGACTAGTCACCAGACTTTTTTATTTCTATAAGAGACACTTCTATGACTTGTTCATAATCACAATCACCAGTTTACCATGAGCTGCTTCACTATTCCATTGAGAACATCGAGCATTTTCTCTTGATGATCACGCAGCGCGGCGCGCTTCTTATTACTTGTTTCATCTTCAAATATCTACACTCCACCATATAACTCCCCCTCCAACTGTGCACAATCTTATAAAAAAAAAAAAATTATCAGGTGCACACATTCTTACATTACTCATCCTTCCATGTTCGATGCTCTCTTTCGTGCTTCTGTTCCTTTTTCATAGATCAGAATAACCATCTCATACGTATGCCTGTCCGTAACGATCCCTCCTTGACGGCTGCCCGTACGATCCCTTGTTTGATGCACTCCGTTCCTGTTGCTCCTAGCACTAGTTACCAATCATCCATCCGTCCGGACTTCACACTATATCAACGCCTCATAAAATAGAACCCTTAGTCTTAATATCTAACCTTCCTGGCTAAGGCCCCACTTGATAGTGTAATTCTCCACCTCTCACCTGTTCTTCCATCGTGGCGTCTCAAAGTCCTCTGTTATCTTGTCTCGCAGATATACCTCCGGATAGTTTTCAATTGAATCTATACTCTCTAAACCTTAAACGTATCTCCTCACTCTCGTCCTGACCTTACTCCGAACGTGTATATCTCTTTGGGAACCTATTGATCTTCAAATGACTTCAATGTCAATTCGCTCTCCTGTGTCATTACCTCTACTCCTACTTCGAACCAATCATGTGTCATCGTTATCCACCGGCGAAGTAATCATGCTGACCACTCTCGTTGAGTGCCTTTATTTTCTCCAACCTGGTCCTCTGTCGGCACCGACACACACTTCTTTTACCAATTACTCCCTGTAATGCCATCTGTTTAACAATCTCCACTTCCTTGATTTTTACCCCTTGTTTCTTTGGCGTTTTCGCCTCCTGTGTTACTCGTTTTGTCGTGTTATACGTTTCTGATATTATTTCCATAATATCCCTTATCCATCTACTTTGTGTACGTTGGGGCAATGGCCCAATCACCTTTCCACATCACTGCTATTTTACTGATCCAGTAAAGTATCGAGAATTAAGCCATGTAGAGTTGGAGAACAGAAATCCTTCTTTTTGCTGGCTCCAGAACTTCCCGAGTGGATGGTGGAGCAAGTTACCGTTTCCCGAATCTTTGTTTCTTTTCTTTTTTAACATCCTCTTATTTTTAGCCAGTCTGTGTTCACGACAAGAACAAAAGGTTGTAGCGTTAGAGTTAGAGAGATGATTTCCACGGATTGCAGATTAAGTGTAAAGCGCGGATTTAGTAAGTCCAATAGAAGCACGCGCCTGCGCAAAATCTTCCATACACAACTTCACACAACCACAAACAAACAAAAACAACACACAAAAACAAAACAGAAAGAAACAAACATAATTGTTCACCACACTAAAAAAAAAAAATCGTAAATGTCAAAACATAAAACCCGTATGTATTAATAAAATATGCAAAACATATGAAAAATCTTACAAATTCAATAATATAGTATATATATATATATAGTAATATATATAATATATAATTATAATATATATTATATAATTTATATATATATTATATATATTATATAATATATATATAGATATATATAATATAATATATTTATATATATATAATATATAAATATATATTTTCTTAATATATATATATATATGATGTCCGACGTGTCATCGAGTAAACCTACGTAAAACCAGCAAGGAAGCGAATAAGATGGAAAACATCAGTAAAACAGCCGGTAAAACCAGAACGGAGAAAGCGAAAAAGAGAAACATCACGAGGGAAGACGGAAAGAATGAGGAAAAGATCTTGCGTTTATGGAAAGTACAAAGAAAATTTGAGCAAGGCAGCAATCATTGCTTTGAGAATTTGTGTTTTAAGAAGAAGAGTGTATTAATTTTCAAGTTTTGTTTGAAATAACTAGTAAAAATTAGGTTTATTTGGATCCGGAAATATTCAAAGAATTTTTTAAATTAATTAAATTTTTTAAGTATATTCGTTTTGAAAAATCTAAGAGATGGCAGAGCAACAGTATTATTCCGCAACATTTATTTTAAATAAATTTGTAATAGATATTAAAAAACAACAAAATTTTTTTTTGACGACTTTATATTCTACGAATTGTGGACAGAGCCTTTTGTGTGTGAAGCTCAAATTCAAATCAATCGTTCGATCATCTTGAGTTTCTCTTCTTCCTGTTAGCAAGGGCTGAAACCCCTTCTATGTGATAATTTCATTATTCATGAATGTTCTTGATAAGATTAAACCTTATCAATCACCAACGCCCTGCACCTGTGCGGGATATAGTGATATGTTAATAAAAATATATATTTTTTTTTTTTTTTATTTCACATATACCACCACATTAACGGAAGCAATAGCGCTTTTCAAAAGAGAGGGGGCAAAAAAATAAAATAAATAAATAAATAAATAAAATTAAAAAAAATACAATTATTTGAAAAATAAAAATCTAAAATATAAATGAAAAGTTATTTATATATTACAAGGCTGCCTAACGCAATTCCCTAGGGTGGCCGCAGGCGTGCTTAAATAGAGAAGAGTTAAAACATAATATATATATATATTACTATATATAATATATATAAATATATATATTATATATGATATATATATTATTTATTAATATATATATATATATATACATATATATATATATATATATATATAAATATATTACATTTTTTTTCTTTATTTTTGATGTTTATTTTTATTCATTTATTTATTATATTATTATTAATTTATTTTAATTATTTTATTATATTTATTTATTATTTATTTATTTATTATTACCACCATACCTCTTTCCTGAGGTAAATGGTCAGGGAAAGTATTTGTATGGTTTCTGACAAGTGGCAATGTGCAGAAATTTAGGCCCGATAGCAAGCAATGCTTCAGCGCGACGTAGGTTCGGAATGCTTGCCACACGTACAGAGCTGGTTCGCATTGAAACTGGTATGTTAACCAGGGGGTTGAGAAGATGTAATTTGTTTGTGAACATAGCTTTCTGGTTGTATAGTGTTGCTATGGTTGTAATGTGGGTGTATTTTTTGAGTATAGCTGTAATTACACTATGTCTGCAAACTCAATACGTAAAATATTGCAAATACAATCTACAAACGACTAAAATTTTTTGATGTCCGTTTACGTGCCGACACTAAACTCGAAACACATACTGAAGGAATCTTCTTGAAGGTAGCCAAAACAGCTCGCCATATATTATATACTATAGTATACAACATATATATATATATACTACTAATATATAATATAATATATATATATATATATATATATATATATATAATATAGTAATATATTATATATATATATATAATATATATATATATATATATATATATATAATATACTATATATATATACTTATATATATCATATATTAAATTAATATATATATACATTATAATATGTATATAATAATACATAATATATATATATATATATATATAATATATTTATATAATTATTATATATATATTATATATATTATATATATATATATATAAATAATATAATATATATATATATATTATATTATATATATATATATATATATATATAATAATTTTTTTCTTTTTTTTGTATTTTTTATAATTTAATATTTCTTTTATGATCTAAATGTTCAAATTTGTTTCCCTAAAACAAAGAATTTAAAAGAAACATTTGCGTATTAAAGTATTTTCAAAAGTATTTGTTTTTTTCTTCTCCGTTCATATTAATTTTCTTTTTGACAGACCCTCACTATCAATGTTGGTGAAGTAGGAAAGGATTCCCAAAATGAAAAGTTCTTTAAGAAGAAGACCTCAAACATCAGCAGCGCAGAATCAAAGCATGAAAGAAAGACAATATTTTGGAAAACCTCAGTCTGCAACAATTGTAATTAAAGTTTTTCAAAAAAAAGTTTTTTTCTTAAAAGCTTTAAAAATACATAAAAAAAGATTTAAAATGTGAGCATTGTAGTTATTGAATTTAATCAGAACATCACAGCATTTAAAAAGACATCTGACTAAATTCACAGCAAACAAAATTATATTTAAAGTGCTGAGTGTAGCTATGAGTGTAATCGAAAGAAGCTTTAAACGGCACATGCTTAAGCAATCGACAATAGAATGTAATTTAAATGTTCTGCGGGCAGCTATGAGTTAATCGGAAAGGAAAACTTAAAAGAGCAAGTTAAAAGCATCGAATACAAACGTTATTAAATGTTCTGAGTGCAGCATAATGAAGGTAATTGGAAAGAGGACATGAGAACTACACCATGCATTAATCACGAGAAAACATAGAAATTTAATATAACTGCATGCGACGTGCAGCTGATGAGAAGTATATGATAAGATCCTTTAAAACGGCAATAATGCTTAAGCATAGAGAATACAAAGTCTAATATTAATTGTTTAGATGCCAGCTATGGAGTTATATCAGAAAGCGATACCTTAAAAGGCATATGCTTAAGCATCGATGATACAAGCTTATTTAAATGTTCTAAGAGTGCAGCTCATGAATCTAACTCAGATGAAAAACATGAGAATACACATGCTTAATATCAAAATATTAAAATTATTAAACTTCTGAGTGCAGCCTAATGAATGTAATCGAGAATGAACACTTAAAAACGTCACATGCGTAAAATCGAGATACAAATTATTTAATGTTGATCAGATGCAGCTATGATGTAAATTAGAGAAGCATTAAGAAATTCACATTGGTTTAAATCACTGAAAATATAAAATTATTTAAATGTGTTGAGTGCAACTATGCTATGAGTGTAATAAAAAAGGACACTTAAAACTGCACATGCTTACAGCATCAGATACAAATGGTATAATTAAATGTTCTCAATGCAGCTATGAAAGTAATATAATGAGAGACATGAGAATACACATGCTTTAATCAAGACAAATATAAATTATTTAAATGCTGGACGAGTGCAAGCTCATGAGTGTAATACGATAAAGGAGGAACTTAAAACAGCACATTGCTATATACATCGAGATTTACAAAGCTAATTAAATGTTCTGAGTGCAGGCTATGAATGTTAATCTGGAAAGGAACCTTAACAACGGCACATGCTTAAGCATCGAATACCAAATATATTTAAACTGTTCTGAGACTGCAAAGCTATGAATGTAATTCAGATGAGAGACATTAAAACAACACATGCTAATCAAGAAAATATAAAAAAAAAATCTATTTAAAGTACATGATGCAGCTATGAATGTAATCGAAAGGGAACACTAAGAATACACAGCTTAATCACAAAATATAAAATTATCTTAATGTGCTGCAGTGCGGCTCATGAGTGTAATCAGAAAGGAACCTTAAAAAGAACCATGCTTAAGCCTCGAGATACGAAGAGTATTTTAAATGTGAGAGATGCACCTATGAAGTAATCATAAAGAAGTTATTTTAAAAAAAATTTGCTTAAGCACGTAAGTAACCCCTTAAAAGGAGAAATTAATATAACATAAATATAATAATCATCATAGGGAGAGCAAAATGGTGTTCAGCCTTACTATGCTGAAAGAACAATACATAATTAACTAAAATTGTCAAAAGAAATTTAGTAGAGGTCAAAGAATTTGTGATATAGACATGAATTGATTACCAGAAGAGCTATATAATAGTTTTTCTCATCATGCAGAAACGAAATGTTAAACATTTTGTAAAGGGGAAAGGAATTCAAGAGGTTTCTGTAGAAGGGTTATTAATAATTGGAAAATAATAATTAAAAAATACTTTTTATATTTTTCAAGCGCATTTCTAATATTATATTAATAAGAATATAGTGGAGTTGAGTCGTTTGTATTAATAAAATTTGTATGCATCAAACTCAACAGTATCTAACTTTAAGGAACAAAATGTTCCAATTTGCAAGTCCTTCTTAGATGATAAATTCTTCATAAATATTACTGTGTCAATGTACAATTTAATTTATTTTGAAATTATAATAATGGATTATATTACTTTAAAATGTTAATAAAATTTTATAGAAAAAACAAGAATTTGCGAATCATTACATCGAAATAGTTTTCGTTCACGAATACATTAAATAATTCGCTTCTAATTTAAATCCAAAGAAAAATCTTAAATAATTGTAATGCAGAATCTTGAATGAAATCTAGGAAGGAGTAAAATAATTTTATTTGAAAGAGACATATTTTCGTTTCCGGCTTATATAAAATCAAAGAATGTAATACTATTAGCTTAATTGAAAAAAGTATGTGAAATATTTTATTAAATTCGATACCTTAATTAAACCTTAATAAATTGCAAGGGAAATTCTGCTACAAATAATTAAATTTTGAACAAAAATCGAATGCAGCAATAAACTCAAACGCCTTAATCGAAATTAATTCTTGAATGAAAAATCAAAAGTTTAAACGAAATCTTCAAAACTATATGCTAATTAAATTTGACTTAAATTAAAGTCACATCGAGATACTATATGTAACTCCCTAAAAAGATTGCTGCATATACATTCCAAAATAACTCTTAGAAATTGCTATGTCAACAATACAAGGAAAAATAATTATAAAATCAAAATGTATTTTGAAAATAATTAAGGCTGATGATATTCAGATATTGCAATTAGATTCGCATCTTGCAGACAAACTAATTTTGTTATTCATAATAGCTAGAGCGTAGCAAAATCCAGACTATGTTTGGGAAAATGTAATCCATAAGAATATCACTCTGTAATAAGATAAGCAATATGTTACAAAATCTCAATGTAAACTTATTTAAAAAGTTATTTTAAAAAATGTAAAAGAATACGTAAAATGATTCTTTTATAAATGAACGCAAGCGTATCCCATTATCTTTTTACACATTCGACCTTTATTTTTTTTCAAAGACAGTTGATTTATTTGCAGAAGAGTATGAAAATATATTGTATTAACCAAAATATATATAAGTTATAGTATAGTACATAATGAAATAAAATGCACAACTCCAGACTGAACCTCACACTTTCGATTGTAGTAGATAAATTCATTTAGTAACATTAGAAATATACGAACGGTAGCAAAGCCACATGAAGCCTATCAGACATGTCCCCAGTCAAACCACATAACCAAACACTGCTCATGCAAATCCACAAGCAACCCTAGAGCTATGTCATAATGTCTCTGCAACTGAAACAATTCCCTCGATTTATGCTTAATCAAAAAATCATATATGGATCGAGATAGCAGAAACATCCATCATACCTTAATAAAATCTCAGTTGTTGCGATTGGTCAACATCATGGTCAGAATTCTCAACATTAATAACTAACTTGTAACTAAAAACTCCCTGCAATTCAATTTGGGACAAATTAAGGCCCACACAATTTTTTTTTTTTAATTTTTCAAGAGCTTCTTTTCGATTCATTTTTTCCTTCCAGGCATCCTGAGAGAAAGGTGCAAAAAGACCTCTTGAAATTTGTGTAAAAAAAAATCCAATTTGTATGTCTATTTTCATTTCCTGTGACATATTAAGTGTGGGCAATAAATTTGCCACACCGTACTTGCGCATGCCCTTATAAAATTTGGCAAATAAACAATATAATAAACATTAAGTAGCTAAAACTGGCCAGATCAGCTACAAAAGCCATAATAATTTCTCTATATAAATTAGTTTATCAAATTAAGAAATTCGCCAGTAAAAATATAGGTGTGGCAAAATGTGCCACTAGTGCCCGCGTAACCACGTGAGGCAAATTTTTGACACCAGCTAACAAATGTTTTATTATCAGATAGTTCATAACATTTAATTCACATTAGTATCAACATTACTTTTACAGATGAAAAAGAAAAACAATTAATTAAAACCATTTTTTTCCATTAATATATCTTTAGAGAAAAATAATTTTCCTTTTGGAATTAAGCCAATATTGCAAAAGAGTACCGTTTTTAGTACTAATCTAGGAACATATCTACCAAATTTGAAGAATTCAGCTGTTATATAGCTTTTTTTTTTACAGCCCAATCGATATTAATTGTCGAACGGATCGTCAATAACAAGAAAAAACACCATTATTAATCTAAACTTAATAATTACAAATTATAAAATAAAAATAAAGATAACAAAAAATTTGGCTAGATCAACTGCAAAAGGCCCAATACACATTATCTATATTGAATTAGTGTCAAAATTGAAAATTCACATACGTAAATGTGAGTGGCACATTTACGCATACACGTAAATGTGCGCTTCATATACACGTCACGACACGTGAGGCATTTTAAAAACTAAGTGCATAAGTACACTTGCAAACATTGCAGTATACATGTAATAACTACTTACAAACAATCGCCAACTTTGGCTTCGTTTAAAATATAATTATGATACCAACCCATCCTACTACCTATTCCTAATCCTTTCTTAAATGTCGCAATCGAGTCACCCTCAAACCTCCTGTGGCAAAACCATTCCAAAATTTAACAACCCTATTACTGGACAGGGGGGGAATAATATGGGGCTTTTTCATATATCAAGCTATACATCTTTCTTCTTAATTTTAGCTCTATTATGCCCACTTTATCCCTGCCGTTCTCTACTATGAAGGAATTATATTGGTTCCGTTTATTAAGCAATTAATGTAATATTTGAATAGACTTGTATCATGTCCCCTTCTGAGAAATCTCCTTTCTACAGAAACATTCCTAACTCCTTCAGCCTCTCCTCTTAGCTCTTGCCCTCAAAAACCAGAAATATCCTCTGCACTCTTCTAGCAAACTAATCTTTCTTTAAATAAGAGGGCCCAAACTTGTTGCAACAAATACATCTATTACTTGACCTAGCACAATAGCTATTATACAGATTTACCTTATTATACTTCCTTGCTCATTGTAAACAACATGCAACTCTTATCTTATTTGCTCAGCATCTATACTTAGCTTATATTCCTGCTCAACACACTGATTAGCTACCTATTCAATATTACGCTTATAATCCACCATTTAAATTCTTTTTCTTGTCACAGACTCAAGCCAACTCCCCCTTCAAATCGTAGTTAAACTATTATTTGAGAAACTAGCGGAAACCCTTGACACTTTTTACTATTAAAATTCAATTTGCAATTATATTCCCATCCCAAGAGTTATCAAATCATTTTTGAAATCCTTTATACATACCCTTCACTTATTCCTACCTGAGGTGCCACCTTTGGTATCATTGCAAAACTTAAGAAAACCTTGCAGTTTAAGTCCGCTGCGTCTAAATCATTTATAGTTAGTCTATTATATATAATCATATAATATATATATATATTATATATATACGTACTTATATATATATCGTATATACTATATATATATATATATAATATATACTATATATATATATATATATTATATATATATATATATATATATATATATATATATTATATTATATATATATATTATATTATATATATATATTAATATATTATATAGTATATATATATATTACCTATATCAGTATATACTATATATATTATTAAATAATATATAATAATATATATTATATATATATATATATTATATAATATATAATATAATATTATATATATATATATAATATATATATATTATAATACTACTATATAATCCTAACTCTCCATATATATAAGACGCCTCGTGGCGCAGGATGTTGAGTCGCCATATAAGAGGAGGACGCTGGTTCAAATCCTGCGTTAGCAGTTCGATTTACTTAACCTGGGGCAAGAAATTAAACTTGACTAGCGAACACAGTTTGCGCTGGTTGGATAGCCGGCCTTAAAAGTTCAGGATCTCCTTGGTCCCCCGTGTTACCCCGTCTCATCAGGAGGTATGACTGGACAAACTTTATATAATATAGTATAATAGAATATATATATATATTTATAATAATATATAGTAATATTATATATATTAGATATATTATATTGAATCTGTTATTCTATATATATAATAATATATCATATATTATATATATATACTATAATATATATTATATTATAATATAATATAATTATATATAATATATATATATAGAGGAACAATAGTGGCCCCAAGCACTGAACCCTGTGGGACACCTCTTCACTAATTTCCGATGATGATATATTGCCATTTAGTTATACACCCTGTTTTCTATTCCACAACACCTCTTATCCAACACTGTACACTCCACTTATTACCCACATTGCCAATAATTTCCTTCACAACCCTTATGTGCGGTAACCTTATCAAAGCTTTGCTTAAAGTTAAATATATAAATATCAACGGATCTCCCGGTCATGCAGTCAGTAATGCTATTCATAAATTTCAAAAGTTATGTCTGAATGACCTACCCGCTTCCTGAAACACCGTGGCTGGACTAATGAACAATAGCTTTTATTTCTACATGTTTCTCTATATGACCTTTCAGTAACTTTTCCAGAACCTTTACAAACAGAGATGTTAAAGTAACTGGCCTATAAATTTCCCAAATCTTCATTACTACCTTTCTTATAAATATGCAAAACATATATGCTGTTTTTCAGTCCTCTGGTACCTCACCAAATTCTGCTATAAGATCGTTTATAAAATCACAATTACAGTGCTTTGCAATGTGATATACCCTCCTTCGAATTCTACCAATAGATAAGTATCTTATTATATTGTTATGGATTCGCTTGGAGCTTTACTTGCATCAATATGGTCTAGTAAAGTTTTAATATCTTTTACGTCAAATTTAAATTCTGCAAGTCTATTTATTACATGCAGGAGATGCGAGCACGAAAATAATCAAATAAAAAAACATCAACGATTCAAAACTGATTTTTTATGAAAAAAATCTCCTTCTTTAGTAGAGAATGTTTCTTTCTTTTTTTAGTTTTTTGAATTGTATTTTGTTATTCTTTTTTTATTTTTTTTTATATTTAAACATATTTACCTTCATAGAAATACAAAAACATAAATATATCCTCATTTAATATGATTGTATTTAATATGTTCTTTTTGAATTATTCAACAAAACATTGCATTGTAACGTAAGTCGGAACATTCTTAATGTTGCAGTTTCAATGTGTCTTCCATTGTAAGATTTTGAGCAGAGCTAGAGTCCTAGTGTTAAAAATCTGAAATTAAATGCCAGATTTGCAGACTAATTATATACTATATTACTATATATTATAATAATTATACATATATATATATATATTAATATATATTATATTAATTATATATATTTATATAATATATATATATATATATATAAATATATTATATATATATATTATATATATATACTTATATATATATATAAGATGTATGTTGTGAAATCCTAATGTGAATTGTAGAAAATATTTGAATCGGCAAATTCAGTTGTTTTTACATAACACGCTGAATTTCCTTTCTGCTTCCTGCATTCAAGAAATTTCCCATGAAAAGTGGAGCTTCTCTCAACATTTTTCTGTTTTAAATTCTGTTCTTTCAGATGATTTATTCTTTTATAAGAAGGAAGATTTCACTAAAACATTAACAGGATTCGAAATAAGTTAACATCCTAATGGATTTCTTGGAATAAATCTAGATTTTAAATCTAGAATATTAATTCAAAAATCTATTTTCGATACGTCACTTTCAGCAAAGGATGACAAGCCCGAGACAATTCGTTGAGAATGAGAGGAGAAACTTTAGAGGGTTTTAGAGAGAATTAGATAGGGATTAGCAGAGTTACTTGCGAGAAAAGCGATTTTTTAAGAAGGTTGGAAGCAGTTAGGAACAAATCATTTTTTGGAATGAACTAACCACTTAGATAACAGCTAAAAGAATAGCGCTAAGTAGTGTTGTCAAGGCGGGAAAAATTAAAGAATAAATTTTTTCTTAAAAATAAAACTATACTATAATAGTGCAGATGATAACATATTTAATAGGATATGTGACAAATCAAATCATATACAAAGATGTATATTGTTTTCCGTTTTTCTTTTTAATTTATAATATCATTAAAGACATCAGAACAGATTAAATATCAGTGAGACGAGCAAAGGAAGGTTCTCACTTAAAAACATTTTCATTTCATGTGACGTGTCGCTACTTTAAAATATATAATATATAAATAATGATAATATAAATAATATAGTAATAATAATTAAATAATAACTTAATAATACATAATAATAATAATAATATAAAATATCTAAACAGCCTTTACTTTGTAATATTTTTATTGTTTTATAATAAAAATGTTTGTTGACATACTAAATAACGATACCTATTTGTTTAATTATCTTTGAAAAATAATTTGAAATAATGAGTACGATTTTTTTCAATTTATTTTAGATGATTTTCTATATTCATGAAATATTTATATGAAAAAATTGGAATTTAAGCTAATCTCTCTATTACTTAATTATTTAATTACTTACTTAATTTAATTTTCAAGTAAAACTAATTATTTAAGAACACTTTAACTTACATAATGTGTTTCCACTGTTTTATATACGTTTTTGGACCAATAATTATAGAATGCAATAATAAACTTTAAAAACTTTTTATTTTTTTAAAATTCCTCCATTGTGGCCAATTGAGAAAGAAGAATCTCGAATAATTAGAGGGCCACAATTGTCTCTTCGCTTGCGTCGGATATTGGAAGGTGTCATCTTCTCATCATTCAAAGTGGTTACTGTGTCTTGGATGAGAGATTCGCTTTTTGCACGAACCTATGGAAACCTTTTGAGTCTACAAGTGCCCACTGTTTTACCAATTTCTAAAGGGAAAACGTGCTTCTAAATGAAAGTAGTTATTATTAATAAAGAATGACCATTGCGTAAGAGTATCAGAATGTACTTAATACTGAAACAATACCTAGTGTAGAGTTATACTATGGTGTGCTTACTTGGTGCATGGATGCAAGCTATATTATATAAGCAAACAAATTTTTGAAATGTAACTTATTGTAAAATATAAAATATAAAAATAGGAAAAAGACGCTACTTAATAATGAGTGAAAAAAATAGAAAATCCAAAATTTTAGACATTTTAATATATCATATTAGTGACAGCTTTTCAGCTTTTCATTATTTCTGTATGTTTTTTTTTGTTTTTTTTAAGAAAATGAACTAGAAAAATATACAAAAAGTATTTATTGCATTTTTTCTTTTATAAGTATGGGTTTCTGAGAAATGTTCTTTTAAGAATATATATAGAAAAATTAGGCAATTGACACCTGTAAATAAGTAATTAAGATATAGGATTAATTCTAACTTTCTTTTTTATTTGACTAAAAAATCATAGAATAAAGTAATTAGTTTAGAGAAAACATGTTCCAGAATAGAAATTTAAAGAATGTTCCAGATAGAATGATAAAATAATCAATACAACAAAAAAAATGTTAAAAAATCTTGTCATAATCAACTCATAACACAAAGTGTGTATATTGAGTTTTGATTCAATATAGTAGCAGGGATAAAGAGTAAAGAGTGAGGAAAGAGATTATAAAAAGCAAAATGGGACAGGTATTGTATTCCAGCGGAGGGAAGGAAAATTGTCGCTGAATGGGAGAATTGCAGGGGAAGAGATATCGCCTCCAAGAGTGAGGGATTGAAGTCTTGGCCCCAATCGATCCCCCTTATTTCTTCGTTCATTTCTTTCCCCCACTTATTTCTTCGTTCATTTTTTTCCTCATTTCCTTTCTTATCTCGTGCGGCATTATATGCACATACAACAGAACACACACACATCGTTTATATATATATATAAATTATATCGTTTTACTTCTATTGACTAAGAACTACCATAATTACTTCATTATAATTATGCAGCTATTCTATTTACGTCGTAACCCAGCGTATATTTACGGAGGATAAAAAATTTCATTCTGTTTTTTTTTATATAAATTATGCACATTAAAGATTACAGTTTGTCTGTAGTCTGCGAAATTTTCAGATTAAATAATAATATATAATGTATTAATATTATATACTATATATAGTATATATATATATCTAATATATTTATAAATATCTCATATATATATAATATATTATATATATATATATATATATATATATATATATATATATATAATATATATATATATAAATATAATAGTAATATATAATCGTAATTATATATTATTATAATATAATATATAATTTTTGTTTTTTATTTAATATATAAATATTATAATTAACATTCGATTTTCATTATAATTATTTACTAATTATCATTTGTTTCGTAAGTCAATCCTTTTTTGTAAAAGTGTAAAATTGCGATTTCTTTTTTTTAACCGTTTTTTTTACCCGTTTTTTTTATGATGAAAATAAAAAAGTGTTTTATTATTTCTTTTTTTATGAATATCTCTCTTGT